>CAHIKZ030002889.1:77500-80000 GCA_903632075.3 Acanthosepion pharaonis
GGATATAGAGAGACAAGAGGAAAAGAGGCTAAGAATGGTTATATTTTTTATTTTTATTCATATTTATATATATATTATTTATTTTAGGCTATTAAAACATGTTAATTTTACCTGATACATTATATACATACATATATATATATATATATATATATATATATATATATATATATAATGTAATTTTTACAGATGATGCAAAAGCTATTTTAGAAAACAATAGGGTAATATTTAAATTGTCGATCTGAAAAAATATTCCATACAATATGACAAGGCAAAAACTAGAAAAAGAAAAACAAATCCCCGAAAAATAAAATATTAGTTTAAACGAAAAACCATTGAAATCTTTTAAGTTAACATTTCGAAACTACCATACACACACAATTTAATCTTCAAAAATTTAAATGCAATGTCAACCGCAATCTACTGTTCTGATTACACTTTTCTCTTCCCACTCATTATTAATGTTTCTGTTCGCAATTCTTCCAGTTCCAGTAACCCCTTTTGTTTTAGTGGCGTTATTGCCTTGCATGGGGTGAAACGGATAAAATATACATATATAATAGTTTAGACACTGTTATCCAGAAAAAGACAATTTTTCAAAAATGTTAAAAATAAGAACAAGGTCAAAATAAAGTAGCCACTAAGTTTCTGCAATTATTCATCGACTTGTCGATAGATAGATAGATAGATAGATAGATAGATAGATAGATAGATAGATAGATAGATAGATATGAACAGACTGAGATAGATAGATAGATAGATAGATAGATAGATAGATAGATAGATAGATATGAACAGACTGAGATAGATAGATAGATAGATAGATAGATAGATAGATATGAACAGACTGAGATGGATAATTGGTAAAATTATTTTAATTGGTGCTTATATATAGATACAATTACATATATGTATATGTGTAAATAAATATATATATATATATATATAATTATATGAACCGCAGATAAAGTGGTGATGTTAATAAAACAGTTCCGATGTAATACAACAGAGCTATTAAGTACATATTAATGAATATATATATTAACCCTCGCCGTTCGATTCAACACCTGAAGATTGTGTTTTGCATACAACTCCGAATCGTGCGAACGCTGAGAAATAATATATATATATATATATATATATATATATATATATATATATATATATATATATATATATAATATTTGTCGGATTAATAAATAAAAAAATATATATATTTATATATATATATATATATATATATATATATATATATATATATATATATATATATATATATATATATATAGGGTCTTGAAAGAACAATTACTATATAACGTAATATAGAATAATCGTTTGGAAGAGCAAAGATTTCAATAAATCTCCATCCACCGTCAAGAGAAACGTCATCATGAGTCGGTGGGTCACTCCCACTCTCTCTCTCTCTCTCTCTCTCTCTCTCTCTCTCTCTCTCTCTCTCTCTCTCTCTCTCTCTCATCATCATCATCATCATAGCAGAGAACACTATGACCAAGGGAGGCTGTTGCAAGCAGTAAACATGAATAGCAGAGGAATGGAAGGAGCCAACCCAAAATGTTGCGCCTTGAATTTCTATTACAAGAAGCGCGACGATTATTGCATGTCGGGCTATACTGGCGAGATTATACTTATTAGTTCTGTTGATGGGTTTTTTTTTTCCATTTTTTGTTTTTTGTTGATTTGCAACCAGGTTCGTTACTACTATTTTTCAATCTTCAAGGTTCCCGACGACTGCTTCTTTTGTTGGTAGAGGAGCAAATTTAATGGCTCACTCTGATGCCACAAGCAATGGAGAAATAATCTTGGGCTGATACACGATCGTGTAGAATGTTGGAAATTCAATATGTATTAGTCAGCGCATATCTATCTATCTATCTATCTATCTATCTATCTATCTAACATCATATATATTCCGATTTGTCTATCGATCTCTGTTCTGATCTTTTCGGCGTCTCCATATGTCTATTGTTTGTTTAGACGTATTTCTTCATATCTATCTATCTATCTATCTATCTATCTATCTATCTATCTATATCTATCTATCTATCTATCTCTGTTCATATCTATATATCTCTCTATCTATCTCTATATATCACTCTATTTTATATCTATCTATCTATCTATCTATCTATCTATCTATCTATCTATCTATCTATCTCTCTCTCTATATATATATATATATATATATATATATATATCACTGCGTTCATTTCTATATATCTATCTATATATCTATCCTTATTTATTGATTTCGATTCATTTCTATCTCCATTTCTCTGTCTCTCTAAATAAATACATACATATATATATATATATATATATATATATATATATATATATATATATATATGGTGGACTCTCCCTCGTATTCGACGTATGAGGGTCAAGCAGCTCAGTTCCTAGGAACCGACAGCCCAGACACCAGCACATAAGATTTGATTATAATTTGCGCAAAACCAAACATACTTTTTGTGTGGTTGTT
>CAHIKZ030002889.1:85000-140000 GCA_903632075.3 Acanthosepion pharaonis
TGTCAATTTAATTTTAATAATTATATTGATGGTTTCGGCTCTCGTTTTTGAAACATGAGAACTCTTATGTAGCGAAGGAATCATTTTTAAAAAAATAATTATAATATATTCTTACACATATATATATTTACATATATACATATATAGATACATATATATACATGTATCAACATATATATATACAAGGAATCAACGAGTACAAGATGAGCCTTCAAGTTGGAGAATATTGGCTGCGGTTTGACTCAGAGGGGAATGAGCTCCGCCAGGCCTCGTTACATGACACGTTAAACGAATGCCTATCCAGCTTGTGAAGAGATTTGGTCAGGTGTTTAGCTTTGTTTACGCACCCGACGATCACAGCTCGTCATGGGAATGATCATAATCATGATGTCTTGTTTTAGCTAAAGTTTTCCACGTGGTTGCAAATGTGGGAGAATTGGTGACGATCGATTTCTCTATCTTAGTAACATACATTGTTGTTTTTTGTTTCTTTTCTCTATACTCTGAGTTTTACAATCGATTCTTTCGTTTCATTCACAGTATTTCTTTGTTTTAATGTATATGCTGTTTCTGGGCAAGTTTCTGATTTGATTCAATCATTCTTATCAAATCGTTAAATGGAGGTTGTCTTGAATGGCCACTCTTCTAGATCTTTCTATGTGGTTGCTCCATGGGGTCTATCTTTGGGCCTATTTTGTTCCTAATTTTTTATCAACGACCTTCCCGATGTCATCAGTTCTCGACTCTGTAGCTATGTTGATGAGAACTGTTTACTCTCGTCTCGATAGGATCTGGTAGGATAGATAATTTCAAATTGGCAGCTGATTTCGGAAATGACCATAATTTTTTTAACTGGGACAATGAATAGATTTTTTTTTTAAATTTAACACCTCCAAAACTAAACCGTTGTCTTTTCATCATTTTAAAGAACCTGTATTTTTTTTTTTTTTTTTGTCTTTCATCAGTATGGCTGATGCTAGCCTCTAGGGTAATAACTCACTGCACTTACTCGATCTAATGTTTTCTGCTTACGCCTGTTGGAGCGGTTATATCGAATCATTTGCTGGGAAAGTTGGTTTATTGTGTCACGCTAGACATTTTTCCTCACCAAAATCTATCTTGCACATTCATAAATCTACCATTCGTCTGTGCATTTAATACTGCTATCACGTCTGGTCTGGTCTGGTCTTGTGCTTCTGCTATTTGTCTAGACAATCTTGACAAAGATCCAGAGAAAAATCTGCAATACTATCAGTCCTGACCTGACATCTCGGCTTCAATTACTTTTCTACCGCCGTAACATACCTTCCCATCCATTTTCTATAAATATTTTCATGTCAATTGTTATAAGCTTTCCCTTTTGATAGACTTGAATGCAGATAAGCAGATAGGTCTTATCATTTTGCTGTTGAATCTAGATGTGACCGTAGGTTCTATGCTAATAGTTTCTTCTCTCGTACTTCTGGCTTGAGGAACTCTCTTCTGGTATCTTGCTTCCCTGTCAAATACGGTCACCCGAAATTTAAATGCAACGTCAATCGACCCGGTCGTCCACCGAGGAGGACGAATCGAGTCGGTCGAGGGCTTAGTCTCAATAGATCGCAGTGTGGTAGCTGTTTTACTAAGAACGATACCCAGAGCTTGAAGTCACGTGGTCTACGAGTTATCCCTCGTCTCACGCTCCATGTCAAATGTTCTTCTATCGTCCTCTCTCTCCTCTCGTTTTTCTCCGTTTATTTCATTGAGTAACACATCCACGTTGCGTCATAGGGGCTTCGTCACTTTGCTTTGTGTGTGTGTGTGTGTGTGTGTGTGTGTGTGTGTGTGTGTGTGTGTGTGTGTGTGGGGTGAATGATTTTTAACAAAATCCCAAAATAGAACATCCCTATAAAATGTTTCCTAGCTAGCATCAAGCGAAGGATAATAACCTTGCGTGATATTTTCGCTTCAGTTGACAGTACTTCAATGATTAGGAAAAAATATAACGTCAATTTTGAAAGGGCACGTAGTTTTGAGGACCGGTTTTCAAAATACTTTGAATTCCTGCAAAAAGGCTAAGCAGTTATGCATACTATCGTATTTCAAGCCTTCCTCATAGCCACAGTCTAAGACAAGCTACAACCTTCGACATCTAGGCAAGCAGGCATGGAAGCTAATTTTTCCCGATATAAATTAATGGTAATATACTGATGATCACCCAATACAAGACCCAATAGCCACTCAATGTATAAGGGGTCCTACGACCATATCACGTTGAAACACCTATTCCCTTACGACGAAGTTAAGCAACGTAGAACCCGGTCACTATCTAGATGGCTGACCACCTGGGAATACCAGATGCTGTAAGTTTGGATATGCAGGTGGTGCAATGGATAATGAATCGGGATTGTTAATCGGATGACCGAGTTTCAATTCCAGTCGAGTTCGTTTTAGTCACGCATGCGCAAATATCCTTGAGAGAGATATGAATACGCATCTTCTCTCCCCAGTTATGGGTTAATTAGTAAAACTTTTGTCGCTCAATTATTATTATTAAATTTTTTTGGCAATCTAAAATTATTTTCTGGCTTTAAATAACCTGCAAAAGGTTGATAAACCGTAGAAAACAAATTAATCAAGATATAGCGTTACTAAATAAGGTTGTTGTAAGGGCATAAAACAAGTAAAAAGTTCATATTATGTCAATGCATGGAACAGATAACGGTTGACTCGAGATTGAAGCGATAGCAGTGATCATAGCAATAGGGAAAGCATCCTCTCGGGAGTTTGTTCCATGAAGTGATAGTTATGGAAAAGAAACAGTCTGAGCGGAACTTCTTCCTTAGCGATGGAATATGAAAGGTTTAGTCGACCGTTTACACTAGTGAAGGCATGGACTGGTGGAACTAAGGAATGTAACAGGTCTAAACATTTGTCATGAAAATAGCGTCAGAGTCTTTTTTTCTCTTCTTCGATTTACGCCATTTCGGTTAACGGGGTACACTTGCACTACAGTAAAATCGAAGTAGAGTGAAACGAAATTTCGAAAGCCGACATTCTTATCTCCATTTTTCTCCATTTCATAGGCACCACTGTTCGATATAATGGTTAACGAGCTCGTCTGGTAGACCATGACTACAGAACAGTGGGTTCGATTCTTACTGGACGCACCATCATTCGGCTTTGTACTTAGGAAATATCAATTCACAAGATAGGTATCGAACAACATAAACAAATATTGATCGATATAGACATATACTGACTGGCATAAAGCGATAAATATTGATCAACTGAAATGGATAAATGGCGAAATAAGTATTGATCAGTATATATATATATATGTGTGTGTGTGTGTGTGTGTGTGTGTGTGAGTTTGTATGTATGTGTGTGTGTATCTAAAAATTCAGCTATAAATAAAATATATCCGTAAAAAGACAGTATGAATAAAGACAAAGGGAAATCTTTTCTTTGCCAAACCATTTCGAACCCCGGGGGACATTATCAATGAAACTGCGTTAAAAAAACAAACAAACAAAAAAAAAAAAAACAAATAAGATATATAAAATAATTATATAAATAATTGTAAATAAAATATTTATTATAACATAAACGAAACGCGTTGGTGAAGAAAAGTCTTTTTTTGTTAGTTTTATATATGCATATATATATATGTCTGTGTGTGTGTGTATATATATATATATATATATATATATATATATATATATATATATATATATATATATATATATAATTATTTATATATTATATGCATGGTACTGATTAGAAAGCGCTCAATATCAGAGATAGAGCTAACATATTTCGTCGCACCCAGGGTCACAAATTCACATCAATCCAACTTATATATATATATATATATATATATATATATATATATATATATCCCTCACCGGTAGCACGTCTCGTAGTTTCAAGTGGTGCTGGGTAGAGTCTCAACTCAGTATCTATAGATTGCGTTGTGCATGAAACTTTGAGTTGTACTACCTGTGAGGGATAATATGCATATTTATTAATAGAAACTTAATAGACCTGTTATATTACATCGATCACTATTTTATTAATGCCAGCGCACAGTGTGCGATATCTTATATATATATATATATATATATATATATATATATATATATATATATATATATATATGAAAGAGAAACTAAGTTCGTCCTAAATATATTGACAAATATCAATCTACAAGGTATACAAATATCGATTTACATAGATACATAGAAATTAATCGTTTCACAAATAGTTTGATAAATGGCTTGACAAATATCAATCAACAGATGCACGTAGAAAAACTCTATCTCTCATATATATATATATGTATATATATATATGTATATATCAAAATATTGATCTACACAAATATTGATTCAGGTAGATAGCTAGATAGGTATCGATTCACATAGTCGCACAAAAATTATCGACCCACACAAGTAGACAGAGAGGAACAAATATAAAAACAGAGATATCAACAGATTTAGATGAATAGATATAAAATGTTGAGATAGATAGATAGATAGATAGATAGATATAAAATATTGATCTAAACTAGTGTTTCTCAACATCTTTTATTACTTCAAGGCACACTTGGAGAATAACTAATCTCTAGAGCACATTTTAAATATATATGAGGAAAATTTAATCATGAAATTTTTAATTTAGACCTCAAATTTAGAATATCAAATGACAAAGACTTAGAAATGGAAGCCATGTGCTTCCTATCTCTAGCTTTTAAAATAAAGATTTTTTAAATATAAATTACTCTCCTATTAAACTGAGGCGCACCTGTATACCTTTCAGAACGCATTAGTGCGCCCGCACGCACCGATTGAAAAAAGCTAATCCAGATAGATAAGTATTATATATATATATATATATATATATATATATATATATATATATATTTATATTTGTAGATATATATAAAATAGACCTAGATATTTAAATAGATAGATAATAAATTGTCGATTTAGATATATATATATATATATATAGATAGATAGATAGACTTAAGATAATGATCCACACAAACATCGATCTATCTATCTATCTATATATATATATATATATATATATATATATATATATATATATATATATATATATATATAATTATTTATTTTAAAATTATAACATAAATATGTTATAAAATCACTACAAAATAGCCATTGATTCTACAATCTACATTCAACCTTCATTCTAAAATCATCACTTGATAAGACACCGTATACACCATTCATACACTTGTATATATATATATATATATATATATATATATATATTTTTGAATATATATAAAAATAGATCTAGATATTTAAATAGATAGATAATAAATTGTCGATTTATATATATATATATATATATATATATATAGATAGATAGATAGATAGATAGATAGATAGATAGATAGATAGATAGACTTAAGATAATGATCCATACTAACATCTATATATATATATATATATATATATATATATATATATATATATATATAAGAAAAGAATATGGAAATACTCGTCCAAATAGACAGATATCGAACCACATAAATATATAGCAAATGATGTTTGTTCACTTGACTAGATTTAGCAAAAAGGGTTGTGTGTGTCTGTATGTGTGTATGTTTGTATCTTTAAAAACTTTGTTTTAAGGTAAGCTATATTTATGGGGTAAAAATATCTTGGATAGATCATGTGTATGATTAATACAAATATAAAATTTGTCACTTAGCTGATTTATGTTATTTTCAGCTTCCCGTCTCTAGAATTTCGTAAGCAGTCTCTCCAGCCATCACTCCGTCCAATCATCAGGAGATACTAGAAATTGCTGGAGGTTCCCTCTACAATTCTCTTCAGTCGAAATACTGCATATAACATCAATCAGCTAACTAACAAATTATATATATATTACATATAATAATAATAATGTATATATATTACATATAATAATATAATGTATATATATTACATATATATATATATATATATATATATATAGATTACAAGTTTATATCAATTTATCAAATTTTCAAAACTTATTCAAAAACGAATTAAACTAATGTTTTAAATGTTTTTTTTAACTCTGTTATTCTTACTCATTGAATTTTATAAAAATTAGAAAAATTCTTTTTTGTTTCGTTTAATGTTTATATTAATTATAGGAGTATTTATTTTTAGTCCTCGGAGAATTTAAATCATAAAAGCGTTTTGGTCAAACAAGAAACCCAGTTACAGAAAATCTGCTTTGAATCGTAAAATAAAAAAATGCAATAAAACTAAGATATTATTTAATTATAAATTCTTTTAATTTATTTTATAAATAACATATATTATGGACACTATTGTCTTAAGAAAGAAAAACTTCAATAAATTTTTACAAGAATAGCTTTCATTTTTTTAAAATTAATTAGAATTATTTATAAACTTTTAAATCTTTTAAAATTCTGTATTATTTTATTGCAGTCAAGTGATATTGTTATTAAATAAATACTTATTAACTAATCAGGAATAGAAAAGTTTAATAAAATTCAACAACCCCAGTATTTTAAAAAGAATGTTAACTTTTTTGCGTTAAACTTGCCGAATTTTTGTAAATACTGACGTCCATACACGACAGTATCAGAAAATAAGTGTTGTAACTATAATAAATTTTAAAATTATTGGTAATTTTCTAACATTTCGTCAACAAACGTCTTCGTAATTGAGGCTATAAAGACAAAGTAACTAAAATTCAATAAAATATATATGCTTTAATCTTCCTCACAAATATCGTTTCTCGTTTCGTTTTTAACATTTCATTTACTTTGAAAAAGCCTATAAACTTCACGAGATCAGAAAAAAACATCAAGAAACCCTTGATAACAATTTTAATTATTATCTAGATAGTAAAAAAAAATGTAAGTATTAAATACACATATATATATATATATATATATATATATATATATATATATATATATATATATATATATATATATATATAAGGGAGATAATTGTCCATAATCTCCACTTCTCATTCGAGATACGATTCTACATCCTACTAATTAAATATATATATATATATATATATATATATATATATATATATATGGTGGGTGTGTGTGTGTGTGTGTGTGTTTGAATAAATCCATCACAAACAAGGCGATAATATCACTAAGACGCAAGGGCAACTCGGAGTGAAAGAAAACGAGAAGACTTTAGAAGTACTAGAACCACAATCTTAAACAAGAAACAAGGGATAAACATCTACTCCTGTTCAAAAGACTTGGGAGGAGTGTGAACCGGACGAAAGGTGAACCTATCTAGTCCTATTAAGGAAAATAAATAAACTTCAGAGTTCAAGCGGAGACGTTAGAAGTATAGTGCTGAAGTATAATTTAGAAGCAACCGGAAAACCAATCCTCAACAGGAAAAAATGGATAATCCCCTACACATGTTCGAAATACTGGGGAGGAGTGTGAACCAGTTATATATATATATATATATATATATATATATATATATATATATATATATATATATATATTAGGAAATGAATTAGACAAAATAAATAAATAATAACCATCACCATCCACACACACACACACACACACACACACACACTCCACACACATATATATATATATATATATATATATATATAATATAATATAATATAATATAATATAATACATGAAAAGCTAATGGTCAGAGTTGAATTTTAATTATATATATATATATATATTTAATTACCTCATATCGGGAATAGCCTATTTCGGCAGACGAAGATATCAGTTGTGACTTATCAACCCTGGTGTGGACTGAGTTTCATACATATATATATATATATATATATATATGGGTTATTTTTAATTTATTTTGTTTAAACGTTAATTTTTATAGGTACTCATATTTGAGTAGAAGCTTTGTTTTTTAATTAAACAGTATTTCTTTATCCAACTACAGCTTGAAAAGTGATTTTCCAAGCGTAGCTTAGATGTGGCACACGGCCGAAAGTATGGGGCACCCAGTGAGGATCGAACACACTATCAACTACAGCTTGAATATTCGAGAAATCTTGTCAGAGAAATATCCGTCTTCCAGCAGATGAATGGATTCTCCCGTCGATAATGGCGTAAGAGATTTCAGTCAGTTCTAATTTTTTTACTGAGCAACCGGCCCAAATGAATCGTTATGAATCGTTAAAAATGTTCAATTGCCTGTGCTGAGAAATACACACACACACTCCATCATAGCACCGTGACCTTTGCTGATTGCCTTGTGCCCGACATGTCAGATGATGCTACAATCAATTGTTTTTTTTTTAAATAGTTTTCTATTTTCTCGCTGCAAGTTGGCCATTGGCTCAGATAAGATTATCCACTCTTTACCAACCTTCTTCAAACGAGTTTGAATTCCTAGCTTTCCTTCTCCTAGACTGGTTGCTAAGTAAGGCTATATGGCTCTATTCTGCTGTTTGCTTATAGCTGAGGGTTGAAGAAGAAGAAGAGATGGATTCTTACCTTTACCAAAATTATTAGTGCGTGCAGTGAATGTAATGAAGTCGACTGGCATTCGAAGTCGGCTTTTCGATCTCTCATTTCGAGCCATTATCTATTAAGCCAGCCGCAAATCCAAGCTTACAGCACCTTGGTATTTCATCAGGGTAATGGCCAGGTACGACGTCGCTTAATATCGGCGATCGGACGAGACCAGTGTTTCAACGTGATATACAAGTTATCCAATCTGTTGGTCACGCACTGAAAGTAAAATTCTCCGCTTCAGTAGAAAAAGTGAAAAGCTTAGGTTTTTTTCTGGCTGGAAGTGCGAGAAAGTCAAACGGAATCTAACTCAGAATTGTTTTAGTGCAGTCATGGTCTAACTGCGGCCCGTTAGGTCTTTTTCAATGGCACGCTTAATTTCACAAGCAAAATAACATTTCTTAACATTTTATTTTGTTTCGTTCTCACTTGTTCACTCACACATTCTCTCATACATAACCACATACATAAACAACAATTAAGTACAACGGTACTTTTTTCTTTGCAAAAATTCGGGAAAAGTAATGTTGTCAGCATTTTAAACCACTGTCTATTCTCACCAAGAAAGATCATACGCCCGTCCTGGGTATGACGATTAACTATATCCGCGTCCTGGGTAAGACGATAAACTACATCCAGCAGCAAGGCGTCTGATCAGGTTTTGAGGAGTGTGGAACCATCTCTTAATTGCTGGTGTTCCCAGGTCCACCCTGACCCGGGGTGGTAGCACCTGTTAAGGTCCCAGCTCTGGGCATATAGCTACTCTCCTCAAAACTAGTGTCAAAGGTATGAAAGCGTAAAAATAGATTTTAATACTAGCAATACATTTTTATAAAAATTATTACCAGCAATGAATTTTTGAAAAAAAAATGATATTACCAGCAATAAAAATCTTGTCGGCATTAAATAACCCATTGAGTTGTTGATATGCCGTAAAACAAAACAAAACAAACAAGATCATACACGTAAAGATCTTTTGCTTTTTAAACAGGAAACGTTTTTTTTTCTCTAAAGAAGAAATATTTTTATTTTCAAATGAATAAATTAGAAGTAAATCCCACGTAGCGACATGTGATAATCCCACTGTCATCAGCGATAATATTATACCAAAACATTTTTAATTATAAAAAATCTTTTTTAAAATATAAAACTCCCCCCCTTTCTAAGGTATATGCTTACGCATATGGTCTTCTGTAGTGAAAGTAGCTGAGTCACGTATTACAAAAAATTACCTTGAATCTTTTTAGTAGTGTGGCTCGCCTTGTGATAAACACATAGATCCTGCGGCCCACTGCTAAGAAACGGTTGCCCATGTGTACTTTAGTGGTTCATGTTTGCTCCATTTTGAGGTTTCTTCATTCTATTTTCTCAATACCTTTTATCTGAGCTGACTTGCTCATGGCCCCATTGTAGATGGTTTGTACTCAATTATGTTAACCCCGTATCATTTTATGCGTCTCTTACCCTCCTGCGTCTCAATTAAAACCGAAATTTCGAAAGACTGCTCGAAGATAATCTAAGGAATAATTACAGTTGAGTTATATTAATAGAATATTCTTTGCTCTTAGATATTTTTTTTTTTTACGAGTAATCCCGCGAAACAGTCGCCGTTAGTCGTTACAGCTTCTGTACTGTGGACACTCAGTTTGTGTCTGTAGAATTCATTTTTTTTATGTTATCTTTACGACGAAACCGTCTGATCTTCTTCGCAAAGAACTTTGCTCGTTCCATTCTTAAGATTTAATTTACTTTGAGGATGCCTATAAACTGCGCGAGACTAGAAAAAAATATCAAAAAAACACTTGATAACACTTTTAATAATTGTCTAGACAGAAAACAAAAACAAAAATATAAGCATTTATTCATAAAGGCACGCCACCCCTATTTATTTTTATATAATTATAGCGTTATATTTACACTCAGTTCGTTGTATCACGTGACTTTCACTAGAGATCAAGTGACAGCAAATCTCATAAATACTCTTATCGGGATTCTGATTGTAATAATGCTGTCATATTCTTCATTACGTCGCCATCTATTCTAATCTTTATTATTAAATATTATTTTGTACTCATTAAGTGTTCAACCCACTAGCAACTGGCAGCTCTCATTAAGAGACAAGCGTATTTCCGAAATATTCCAGAATTCTCTTCAGTATTCCACTTGGTTTTAGTAATGCTGTTGTCTGAATGATTCTTCCCCCAATTTCCATTTCTTTTAAAAGCTTTGAACACCTGTGGACTGTTTGATGTTCACCGATAATGATGGGTATGACTGCCGTCTTCATTTTTATATACACACAACACTATCTATCTATCTATCTATCTATCTATCTATCTATCTATCTATCTATCTATCTATCTATCTATCTGTTTTGGAAATTAGTCATAGTCACAATTAATATAGAAAATAAACTTCAAATAATTATGGTAAAATGTACAATTCATTTACAACAAAGTTTTTGTATGTACTAGTGTGTGTAAGGTGATTTTTGCCGATGTATCCTCACAGTAAAGACTCCTCTCGGCCGATTTTTCGGCCGGGGTTTTGACAAATATTGGATCGTTTCTTGGCCTATGGCTGAGATTCGATCAAGGCTTTGACTAGCTTGGACTGGCTCCGGCCTGGACCTGTTAGGACAAGTCATGACCAGCTTTGACTAGGCTCTGACCAGCTTGGACAAGCTATGACCAATTTTGACCAGTGGCCTTTGAGTGGAAACACTCGGGTCTCCCACGTTAATCGACCTTGTGTCACATCTTGATTTTGTGGGAATCAAGTAAATATCCCCCCCCCACCATCCTCACAGTAAAGACTCATTTGAAGTGTTTGTAGCAATAAACGTGTTTCTGATCCAGATAACGTTTATAAATTGCTAACTTTCATTGAAGATAAACTTATAGCAGAATTCTTCTCCTCGGTATTCTACCTGATTTTAATAATGCTGTCATCTCGGTGGCTTCGATTCTTCATTTGATCTCCAGTTTATATCTAATCTTTATTATTAAATATTAATTTTGTATTCATTACATCTCGACTCTATTCGTAACTAGCAGCTTTCACTGAAGATCAAGTGACAGCATATCTCCTAAATATTTCTGAACTCTCATCAGTATTCTTGCAGATTTTCGTAATACTCTTATCTGGGCTATTTTGATCCTTTCTTTGATTTCCATTTCATTTTTCCTCTTTGAAAGCCTCTTTGGGAACTATTGCAAATGCGCCAATAATCTTTTTTTTCCCCATTTTTATCTACATTTTCATGAACATACAATGAGTTACAAAGATCTAGAGATCTAAATTTTTTATTGATAGGTCCGGTTGTACAACAGGCTATTAAAAAATATACTGAATAAACTCAAGTATATGGAAGAGCCAGGCGAACAAGTCTTCTTTAGGAGCAAAAGGGGAACAGGAAGTGCAATAGATGGATTTATAATGACTACACAGAAGTTACCCCGAACGATGCTTTCCATGTTCATAGCGTTTTTTGGTCAGTCTACGATTCCTGTATAAGGTTAATGTCATGCTGCCTATTACTTCCCCAAGAGTTTCAGGATTAATGCCACCGAGATGCATGAAATAGTATTCAAGTAATTGATTGACGGATGCCCTAAAAGAGGGTTAGACGTTTTCTAGAAAAATTCTGTTCCTTCTTGCATTGTTTACATATATGCCTGGCCGAAAATTTACACGATCATTTCCCACCCACAATTTCAATACTTACTTCCAAGCTCACCTGATTCGATTTCTCTAGACTATGACGCTCGGGCCATTTTCGAAAGGAAGCCCAAACAACGATCACGCAATTCTATGAACTCGTCGTGATGGCCAATGTTAACTGTAAGTTCACGTCCGAAACGACCCGGCTGAACCGTGTAATCTGATCGAAGCACTTGCCATACAGGCTCAATTATCTCGAGGTGCACGACATGCTCTGATTTATCACCGATTAGAAAACCTTAGACTAGAACCGGAACATAAACAGGACGAATGGCTACTCGCTCAACGCAAACACCACATTGGAAATCCAAAGTGGTGCTCACCAAGGTCACCTAGTCTGTGATGGTATTGGTCACAGGCACGTGCACAACGAGCGCCATGACATACAACACCAGTTCTTCCATCAGAATCTAAGGGTCAACGTTGTAGCCGACATCAACACAGTAATCAAAATTCTGAATCAAGTTGTTATCCCAATTTAAAGCGTAAATATTCCATCTCGAACCCACGGTGTAACAATAGACAGTGCGACAAGAATATTTCTTTTCACATCACTAAGCACTCCAGATTACGAATATAAAAAAAATAAATAAATTATATGAAAGTTAATAAGTGGGGGTCTCGTCTACTATACAAATTAATTGTAAATCGATCCCCCAACAGAAGCCAAAATTGATACATCATGATTTCTTAAAATTCTCAGACGTCATGATTTCTTAAAATGCAAGAAGAATTTTTTTTTTTAAAATAGAAATTTGTAATATGGATTTCTTTTTTTTCAAATATTAATATAAATTAAGCAGTCCATATTACGAATTAAAAAAATATATATATTATTTTACATTTTAAGAAATCAAGACGTGTAAGCATATATTTTTTTTTTTTTTTGACTTCCGTAAAGAATCAATTTAAAACATATTTACGTAACAAATTAGGCCCACTATTAGCTTTTAACTTAACTTTTGGTTTTCAAAAATGTAAATGCAATGCCAATCTTTATCTTCTGTCTTCTTAATTCGTATTCTTTTTTGTCCTCTCTTTCTTAATAATAGCCTTATTCATGTTCTTTAACAAAAAATAACCTCTTGTGTCATAGTGACTTTATTGCCTTGCTTGGAGTGAAATTATTTAAAAAAATGTTTTTATAAAATTTAGTAATTTATTTTATATTCGTGATCTTAATGTTTAATCAATAGTGATATGAAAACACGAATTTGAAAAACATTTATTTTATGGTCACTGTGCCTGTTGCCTAGTTTCGCTGAATCTGTCCCCCTCCACATGATACACGTGATCAGTAATAACTGGCCGATTATTATTGCATACTAAAATTCACCTATATAAGGCACGACAGGCACTCAACGTAGAGTGTTATAGTTAAGATGCTTATGATGAATGTGTGATATGAATGAAAAAAGTAGGTGCTAACTTTGCCTTAGTCAGGTGGGGTGTTTTATCAGCTCCAAATTTTTAAAGTACTCGTAATTTCTAGTTGACATTTTGTTTCATTTGCACCCTCATACTACTCTCTTGACACAGTGAGGGCGTGTAGCACGCAGTGTGGTGCAGTTTTCGTGGGAAGCAGACGCCAAGGGGTCTATTCATTTTCGTAAATTCGAGGTACCTAAGGCAGGGTTAAGAAGTGAAGATTATGAGAAAAGACAGGGAATCGGGTGGCAGGCTACTAATACCCGAAGCAAAGATATCTACCAGACGCCCCCACGCAGTCAGATGTGGCACAAGGCCGAATTTAACGTAGGGTATCCGAGCCCGTAGGCTCGGCCAAAATTCCCCGTATAAATTCCCCGGGTAGCTATTTCCCGAGAAGAGACTCTGCCCTTCGACATAGCCTCATCTGTGGATTCTCTCTGCCCCGAGGCAGAGAGTTTGACCAGCACAGCTGGAGACGAATCATCAACTAGTTGTCGAAGCAAGGATATTTACTTTACCTCCGAGGCAGGATGTGGCATAAGGCTGTTTTTTTAATGCGGGGCAAAACCGAGCCCGCAGGATCGGGCAAAAATTCCCTTTAGACCCCGGGTCTACCACCCCAGACGAGACTCTTCCCTTCGGCATAGCCTCGTCTGGGTTCAGAGTTCAATCAGCACAGCTGGAAACGAATCTCCGACTAATTGCCGAAGCAAGGATATTTACCAACCGCACCCCCTCGCGGTCAGATGTGGCACAAGGCCGAATTTAACATGAGGTATCCGAGCCCGTAGACTCGGGCAAAAATTCCCCGTAAAAAACGGGGCCGGGTAGCTGTCTACCCCAGACGAGGCTATGTCGAATGACAGAATTTCGTCTGGGTTCATCTCTGCCTTCGGGCAGAGAGTTCGACTAACACAGCCGAAGACGAATCTCCAACTAATTGCCAAAGCAAGCCCCCAGGTATATCCTGTGCTCACTATATATAGCTACTGATATAGTCAGTTCACATAGGCGATAGGGAGCGTGGGACATTCCAGTACAACACTTTGCCTCCCTAATCAACTTAATACAAGTTTAGCAGAAAGCCTAACAGGGACCTTTTATAATCTAATGATGAACAATGATCAAAAATTGAATAAGCAGAAGAATGGCAATAAGACTGTGTATAACTTCATATTCTATTAATAAGGAGAAAGCTCCACTCAGAACTGTTGCTTTGTGGAACAGTCTCCCAGCAAGATGTTTTCTTGATCACTACAAACTTAACTTTTTCGAATTTAGGGTTAGCCATTATCTTTCCTACATAACCTTATGAACTTCACTTATTGCCTTCTTTTAAGCTCATACAACACCATATAGTAATCCTCAATATTACGTTTTACATAATACAAGGCCCAAGAGCCACTCAGGGTAGAAGATTACTGCTAAAATGTTAATGATGAATGAGTTGTGAGATATGAATGAAAGAGGATGTGGTAGAAAGTGAAGATTATAATTTACCTTAGACTTGAATATGTTAAGATTGTAGTATTCAGGGAAGTATCAACGGGGAGATTTGTCACACAAAGTGGCTGTTTTTATTTTAGAGGGCTGAATGGAGCGTTCTCCTTCACTTTGGAATAAGGAGGAAATAAGGATGATTCGACTCCGTGGAAGTAGCATGGCGTGTACTAGTTGTAAAAGCCTGAACTGGTGAAACTAAAGAATGGAGCTCATTGGGACATTTGCCATGGAAATAGCGATGGGCTTGGTTGATTATTCTCTTCATAGTGCTCCATTAAATTCTCCCGCTCATGATGCACATGGCGCCCTGAGGAGACATTCCGAAATAGTTATTGTCAGGCAACTGACAAGCATATCTGTGATACAGATTGGTAGATCTATTGTGGTCCATCTTAAAAAGAAGTACAGGTTAGCTCCTCCGATCAGTTGAGATAAAATTCCACGAGAACCATACCTGAAATAGCCTCAGAGCATTTATTATTATTATTATTATTATTATTATCATTATTATTATTATTATTATTTTATTTCCTTTGATTTCTGGTGTGTACTCATTCCTTTCCGGGTCCCACCCAGAGACCTAAGGTTAGAAATGTCATCATGACATTTTCCACTGACCAATTAAAAAAAAACAAAAAAACGTATTTTACATAGATAAAGCCCTTCGTAAGGTGTAGGCTGTACTCGTGAGAAAAATGTTTTGTATTTCTTTAAGGCATGCGCTTCCAGGAATCCCTTCAATGAGTCTAATGGAATATTTTCCAACCAATCCGAGGGTTCCAACTACAACATTGTTGATGTTCCCATGTGCCACATTTTTGAGATTTCGATTTCAAGGTCTTTGTATTTTGATACCTTTTTTGCGGATCTTCAAAGGTACATTGCAATCTGCAGAGATTTTCATCTCAGTAAGGAAGCATTTTTTTTTTGTTTTCGGTCTCTAATAACAATATCTGGGCGGTTGGCTTTGATTGTTCTGTCAGTGCGTATTGTGTAGTCCCATAAAATTGTAACAGGTCCTATCTCCGTAACCTGGTCTGGGTGGTGTTCATAGCAATTGTTAATTTTATTATTATTATTATTATTATTATTATTATTATTATTATTATTATTATTATTTCCTGGACTCTCTGATTTCTCTTTGCCACAATCCTTTACAAATTCGTTTACTTGAGACCCGATTTAAAGGAAAGATATTTTTAAAAGTTATAAATGAGGTTTGTTTTCTGCCTATGTGAGCATCTCATAAGTAAAATCTTTTATATCTTAGCGTTGTGTTTTCTGGGATTTTCTTAATATATTTATAAATATTCGTTTTATTATTCCGAGTGCTCTTGTTATTATTGGAATAGTGGTTCTGCTTAAAGGCTACATTCTTGCAATTTCTCCTTCCTTATGTTTTGTAAGTGTCAAATTCTTTTTGATGAAACTTTTTTTCTTTATCAGACGGGATGGCCGTTTCTTTTAAATTTATTATTATTATTATTATTATTATTATTATTATTATTATTATTATTATTAGCATATAAATTCTTATTTATTTAAGTTAAGTCACGCGAAAAGAGTCTTTATTGAAAGCCGTTTTTAAAATCTCATCTATTAGAGTGAATATGTCCTCTCGCCCACCGCTTTGTCCCTTAAAAAAAAAAAAAAGAGAGAGAGAACGAAAACATCAATAAAAAAAATAATGAACCGTACGCCCAAGTTTTTAGCTTAGTAACAAGAGGAAGAGAATTGTTTACAGGAGAGCTATAGTTATACATAGATTCGTGTGGTTTTTCCATTTATTTTGCTTTGATTAAACGTTGTCAAATAAGGCCTTAAATAACCGGCTAGCGTCGTCAGTGAAAACAACATTAAATTAATCCGAGCTGGGGATGCGGGGGGGGGGTTTACATTGAGGACGAATTTCAACGAATGACATAACTATTTTAAAAATATATTTTGGCAATATGCAGCGTCACCCTCACGCCCACGACTTAAAAAAAAATACGCAACTGTTTTCGTTTTTGTTTTTTTAATAGAAACTATGATTAATTATTAGTTGAAAGCAAATTGAACAATTTTAATAACAAATAAAATTGTGAAAGAATAGCATTAAATGTACGTACATCCTAAGATTCGCTAAAAAATGAGCATACCACAATGAAAAAATGTCCCAAACTTAATAAAATCAAAGTTTTATCGTCCAAATTTTTATGTTATTATTAAGAGGAAAGACCAAAGAATTTTTGGATTATTAAATTATATTTTTGATCCTTTTTAGAAACTTAAAAATTTTGGTTAATTTTTTTTTTCTTGCGTCAGCAGATGAATATAAACTAATATGGTAAATTTTAGCGTCATTTTACGCTGAAAAACACATTGATTTGGAAATTCTTGAAATAATTGTCGTATTTAATGAAACTTTCAGGACTTATTCACAAATGAATAAAATTATTTTAGAAAAATTCATTTTACATCGGTTACCCCACCTCGCCACTTATTTAATTTTGTGAAATTTCGATATATCCATTTTTGTAGCGATATAATGTTTATATTAGTTATAAGGACAAGTCCTTGGAGAATTTAAGTCATCAGTTTTTTGTTCCTCAATGGCACATGATCTAGTGGATAAAAGCGTTGATTGAATCCAGTAACATAACCCAAAGACTTCTGAGTTCAATACCTGGCTATTGCAGTGGGAAACAGAAACTTGGAGAGTTGAATTAGTTGTCCTTATTTAAAATTTAATTCACTACTTTAAACACAAATATATATATATATATATATATATATATATATATATATATATAAATAAAGATTAAAAGGAAAAGATTTCAAATTGTCTATTGAAATGAAGCTTCATTTTAAACTTATATAATGTTTCTATAAATGAACAATACAAAATTATTAACTTATGAACAATGAAAATATACTTTTACAATCGTGGATATTATCCTCAAGCTAAAAATAAAGTCAATATTTATTAAAAGACTTCCTATTTACTAAAAATCTATTGAATTGGCAATTTTTGGTCAATATATATATATATATATATATATATATATATGTACGTACATACACACACATATATTTAAACATATATTATTAAATATAACAGACAATGAATGTCTATTACCGCTCTGATGTTCGAATGTTTGCTTTAATTTCTGATGAAAATAAAGAGAAAAATTGTCCAACATTTGGATATTTCTTTTATTAAGTTGGTCCTAAGCTTTCGGCACACATGAGCCATCTTTAGAGTTGTTATACAGGCAAGAAACAAAGATATCCACCGTCAGAAATGATATTTTGTTCTTTTGACATAGAAGATTGCTATGCGATTTTAACGGTCGCGGAATAGCACAGGCAAATCGTAATTTTAAGATGCGATTCTATGACGTCATACTACGCCATAGACCTAGGTTTTACAGTAGAATCAATGTCGAGATGCATTATAATGTGTTTTGACTAGTTTGAAATGTAATTTTGTTGAGTGAGGGTTGGTTCGTTTTAATGTAGATGGCCTCCAATATCTGAAGGTTCTTTTAGTTTGTTTAAATGTAAGTATTAGTAGCTAACTAAATAATACTATTTGAGTCTGTGATATTCCGCTGTTATAGCAACTTGACGAAAATAGATGAGCAATAAAAAGAATAAGAAGCAAACGATATCTCCAGACATGACAAGGAAAAGGGAAACAGTCCACCCCGTAGATTAAATAAAATTAATTAATTCCCTGTAACTTACTAACATCAATATACACCTGATGAAGTCCGGAGAGCACAACGTTTCGATAATAACAACAAAGTTGAGGACAATAGTCCGAATATAAATAGTGTAAATAACAATCAAAATTTTCTTTCATGCATGTATTACTGAATGTATTACTGAATGTATTACGAGTGAGACACGGTTTTTGTATTCAAGTTTTCTTACTTTCGAACCACACACTTTGCATTACATGGAAATATAAACTATTTTTTTTCAAGAGACTTAAACAAAAAGTGTAACATACATCTTTCTATGCTTCCAATCTGATGATGACTGATGGAACAGTCGAAACTACGAGAATCCGCCCTTCTTTTCAAAGATTTCTATGTAATGTAAAGCTTTTGCTTCGATACCAAGAAAAGTTAATTTAAAAAGTCACTGATTTTAAGTGACTGTCACATTCAATAAGACACATGGATGTATATAGGTAGGTATGAATGTATGTGTGTGAATGCGTATATAACTTTTTGAATTATTTTTTCACAAAGATTATATATATATATATATATATATATATATATATATATATATATATATATATATATATATAAACGTAAAGATATGTCCAAGTGTACTGCTTAGGCAACCTAATATCAATAAGAGCTCAGATATTCTGGTCATGTATCAGACTAAGTTAGGCTTTGTAAATAGTTTTACATTGCAGTTGCATAAAAGAAAGATGGTTTTGTTTGCTAATTTCGAGTACTGTTGGTTGTGTTGTCAGTCAATAGACATATTGGCCTGTCTCTCACTTGCGTGCGTGAGAGTGTTTCTTTTATATGTATGTGAGGGGTGTTGAACGGATGTGGCGAATGTGCATAGAAAGGAAGAAAGAAAGGTACAAACTGAGTGATTAAGATGAATTGAATAGATAGATAGATAGGTAGATAGATAGATAGATAGATACGAAAAAACTTTAGATAGATAGATGCGAATAGACTTTAGATAGATAGATAGATAGATAGATAGATAGATAGATAGATAGATAGATAGATAGAAAAAAACTTTAGATAGATAGATGCGAATAGACTTTAGATAGATAGATAGATAGATAGATAGATAGATAGATAGATAGATACGGAACAACTTTAGATAGATAGATGCGAATAGACTTTAGATAGATAGATAGATAGATAGATAGATAGATAGATAGATACGAAAAAACTTTAGATAGATAGATAGATACTAACAGACTTTAGATAGATAGGTAGATAGATAGATAAATAGATAGATACTAACAGACTTTAGATAGATAGGTAGATAGATAGATAGATAGATAGATAGATAGATACTAACAGACTTTAGATAGATAGATAGATAGATAGATACAGACTTAGATCTTATTTTCATTCTGTTTTGGTAAATTTTTAACGTTTGAATACTTTAGTTCTGTTATATATTCTGTTTCGTTCACTGCATGCTAATATACGTTGAAAAGGCATGAATCCATCTTCCTTGAGTTTTGAGTTAAATAGTAGAGCCTTGCCATACCTTGTATTGCAGCCAGTCTAGGACACAGAAAATTCTGAATTAACCTTGCCTATCTATGCTCTCTCGCCCCCCTCTCTCTCTCTCCATCTATCTATCTATCTATCTATCTATCTATCTATATATATATATATATATATATATATATATATATATATATATTACTTAAATGTTATTTTTAGTGGATGTCCATATTTGAGTAGATACTTTGTTTATTTATTAAGCATCTACTCTAATATGGGTATCTATATAAGAAATTTAAAATCAAAAGTTCAAAAACTTATCTTTCCAGCTTTGAAGTTTGCAGAAGTAATCTACACATTCTTGAGTAGATAGTCAAATTTGCAAAATTGGAAAGATAAGTTTTGAACTTCAAGATCGATGAAGAGAATTACCGTATTTGCCGGTCTACTGGACGTAGACCGGCAAATACGGTAATGCGACAATATCTGGTGGATAATCCTTTTAAGGTAACACGCCTTTGTAAGTAAAGTAGATTTTTATGCGCGGGCCCATGTGTTGGACGCACCCAGATTTTGGCATGGAATATTTAGGAAAAAATGCACACAACACAACCAAAATAAATGACATTTATAATCGTACATTTATGTGACATTCTCACTAACCAGGAAGAAACACAGTATTAGTATAAACTAGCAGTAGAGCCCGGCGTTGCCCGGGGATGTAACAGTAAGAGATAGATCAAGTATCGATCATCATAAAGACTGAAAAATAAAATTGACAAAGATTATTGTTTAAGGTTGACGGTCACGCATGTCTTAATTAGTTTTTTTTTTTTTTTTTTTACGAATTGGTCAAATTCAGGACGTTGACGATCATGACTTTCCACGATTTCCTGCTCTTTGTAGCTCTTAATAAAATTTGCCTTTTTGTTATCTCTCTTAAACCCTGCTCCGCCATCCATTTACTCAAGCTCGCTAGGTAGGGTATACGTTGTTTCCCTCGGTCCATCTTGCCTTCAATCTGTCTTGTGATTATTAAATTTTCCAGGCCCTCTTTGCTCGTTATATGCCATAGAAATGTCAACTCTCTCTTCCTGGTGTTAAGTATAGGTTCTACTTGTTTACATTTTCCCTAAAACCCCACCGTTGTTCACATGGTTCGGTCCATAGTATTCTCGACACACTTCGGTAGGATCACATATCTGTAGCTTCAAGTCTCGTTTTCACATCGTTTGGTAGAATCACATTTCTGAAGCTTCAATCTCTTTTTCATATCCTTTCGTAGAATCACATTTCTGAAGCTTCAAGTCTCTTTTTCACATCCTTTCGTAGAATCACATTTCTGAAGCTTCAATCTCTTTTTCACATCCTTTCGTAGAATCACATTTCTGAAGCTTCAATCTCTTTTTCACATCCTTTCGTAGAATCACATTTCTGAAGCTTCAAGTCTCTTTTTCACATCCTTTCGTAGAATCACATTTTTGAAGCTTCAATCTCTTTTCACATCCTTTCGTAGAATCACATTTCTGAAGCTTCAATCTCTTTTTCACATCCTTTCGTAGAATCACATTTCTGAAGCTTCAAGTCTCTTTTCACATCCTTTCGTAGAATCACATTTCTGAAGCTTCAATCTCTTTTCACATCCTTTCGTAGAATCACATTTCTGAAGCTTCAATCTCTTTTCACATCCTTTCGTAGAATCACATTTCTGAAGCTTCAATCTCTTTTTCACATCCTTTCGTAGAATCACATTTCTGAAGCTTCAATCTCTTTTCACATCCTTTTCGTAGAATCACATTTCTGAAGCTTCAAGTCTCTTTTCACATCCTTTCGTAGAATCACATTTCTGAAGCTTCAATCTCTTTTTCACATCCTTTCGTAGAATCACATTTCTGAAGCTTCAAGTCTCTTTTTCACATCCTTTCGTAGAATCACATTTCTGAAGCTTCAATCTCTTTTTCACATCCTTTCGTAGAATCACATTTCTGAAGCTTCAATCTCTTTTCACATCCTTTCGTAGAATCACATTTTGAAGCTTCAATCTCTTTTTCACATCCTTTCGTAGAATCACATTTCTGAAGCTTCAATCTCTTTTTCACATCCTTTCGTAGAATCAAATTTCTGAAGCTTCAAGTCTCTTTTTCACATCCTTTCGTAGAATCACATTTCTGAAGCTTCAAGTCTCTTTTTCACATCCTTTCGTAGAATCACATTTCTGAAGCTTCAATCTCTTTTTCACATCCTTTCGTAGAATCACATTTCTGAAGCTTCAATCTCTTTTTCACATCCTTTCGTAGAATCACATTTCTGAAGCTTCAATCTCTTTTTCACATCCTTTCGTAGAATCACATTTCTGAAGCTTCAATCTCTTTTTCACATCCTTTCGTAGAATCACATTTCTGAAGCTTCAATCTCTTTTTCACATCCTTTCGTAGAATCACATTTCTGAAGCTTCAAGTCTCTTTTTCACACCCTCTGGTAGAACCATATTTCTATAGCTTCAAGTCTCTTCTTCACCAGTGAGGAGATTGTCCAGCATTCACTGCCACATAAGAGGACTAGATTCATTAAAAAAAAATGAGAATATTTCCGCCAAGAATTTTAATTTATATTTATGGCTTTGTTATTATTATTGTTTGTGGTATCACCTTACCAGAGAGTAATTTTAAGTGTCTAATTATCACGTCCCGTTCGGGGTCTATGAATAAAAGGGGCACTCTGGGAATTATCTATGCACATTTGGGGCTTTTCGACTTGAGTTAAGAAAGATAGGGTTTTGCGGGTAATATGTGCCGTTCCGCACAAAGTAATCTTTTTTTTATATACCTCTGAGATGCTGATGTGTCCAGGAATTTAGTCAAATGATTTTCAGTATCTATCTTTATCATCCTCGACGTCCCTATCACAACAGACATAATCGTCGTTTTAACATTCTTCGTTTTTGTTACTTCGATTTCCAGGTCCTCATAATTTGAGGGGTTTTTTTGTTTTTCTTTTGTTTTTTTTGTTGTTTTTTTTTTTGTTTGTTTTTTTATAGACGTTGGAATCCTGTGGGCAAGTCATATGACCGGTTTGGCCGGGTTTATTATTATTATTATTATTATTATTATTATTATTATTATTATTTCCTTCGATTTCTGTTGTATACTCATTTCCTTCCGGGTCCCAATCAGAAACCTAAGCCAAGAAATGGCATCATTAACATTTTGCATTGAACATTTTTTTTTAAAAAAAGAAGAAAAAAACACGAAAGAAAGAAAATCTAAGATCACACTCATTTTACATAGATAAAGCCCTTCGCAAGGTGTGAGCTGTACTTTTGAATACATTATTTTGTATTTCTTTAAGACTTGGGCTACCAGGGATCCGTTCAATGAGTCCATCGGACCCTTTTTCATTCAAATCGAGGGCTCCAAGGACAACCAGAATTGTTGATGTCCTCTTGTGCCCCATTTTTGAGATTTCCATATCAATATCCTTGTATTTTCATAGTTTATTGAAGATCTTCAAAGATACGAGGTCTGTCTGAAAAGTAACGAGACTGGTGTCCCAAATAATTTATTTCAATCCTAAACAACAAACTACATGGTTTCCCCTTCAAAGTAATCCCCGACGAGTCTAAAGAACTTTTTCCTTTCTTCTCTGCCAAGTTTCTATGCACTGCTGGAAGGATTCTTCCGGGATGACCTTTCAGCTCCGTCGTTACAGTCGTCTTGATGGCCTCCACGCCTTCAAAACGGGTCCCTTGATGATCCCATTTAGCATGGGGGAAAAGAAAAAATGTCGCACGAAACAAGATCCGGTGACTAACGATGCTGTTCCAGTACAACGATTTTCTCCTCGGCCAGGATCTGCCGTGTGCTCAGGGCATTGTGAGTAGGGGGCCTTTTCGTGCTGAAGCAGCAACGATTTGTCCTCCCACAACTCTAGTCTCTTCTCGCGTACTGAGAGAAGCAAACACCGCAGGATCTCTTAGTAGACTAGCCCTCTGGTAAGAATACACTGCGGATGATGCCTCTCACATCGAAGAACGTGAACATTCCCGTTACTTTTCAGACAGACCTCGTACATTAATTACATTGTCAATAAGAAAGTACATTCTGTTTTTGTATTATTATCATTATTATTATTATTATTATTATTATTATCATTATTATTATTATTATTATTATTATTTTCTTTGATTTCTGGCGTTTATACATTTCTTTCCGGGTCCTGCCCAGGGACCTAAGGTTAGAAATGGCATCATGACACTTTCCACTGACAAAAAAAAAATACATAAATAAAGCCCTTCGCAAAGTGTAGGCTGTACTTGTCAGAACACTTTTTTGTATCTCCTTGAGGCATGGACATCCAGGAATCCCTTCAATTAGTCTACTGCAATCTTTTCCAACCTTTCCTAGGGGTCCAACTACAACAGGGATTGTTGATGTTCCCATATGCCACATTTTCGAGATTTCTATTTCAAGGTCGTTGTATTTTGACAACTTTTTGAATATCTTCAAAGATACATTGCAGTCGGCAGGGACTGCCATGTCAATAAGGAGGCACCGTTTTTGTTTGTGGTCTTTAATAACAATATCTGGCCGATTGGCCTTGATTGTTCTGTCAGTGTGTATTGTGTAATCCCATAGAATTGTAACAGGTCCTATCTCCGTAACCGGGTCTTGGTGGTGTTCATACCAGTTTCTTTCAGTTTCCTTCCTGTAGAAGTTGCAGATTTTCCAGTGCAGATATTGGCCCACTCTGTCATGTTGGGTTTTATATTCAGTGGGTGCCAACACCGTGCAACCTGATACAAGATGATCAATCGTTTCTGGATACTTATCACAGAATCTGCATTTTGGGCTGACACAATATTTTAGTATATGTGCTTATTAATTCCTAGTTACTTAAAAAGCACAATTCCTAAGTTAGCAAAGCAAGTTCCTGCGCAGCAAGGATAAAACCTTCAGTTTCCTTTCAACCCCTGCAACTGAATAGCCACTGATGGGTATGGGTTTTGTCTACGTCAGCTTGTTTGGTGCGGGCAGAATATTGGCCATGAAGCGGTTTATCTTGCCATCGCTTCTGTAACTGGTCGGTTGCATTCGTCTTTTTTTATCTTTTTAGGTATTTTGCAGTTTCAGCCGGTGTATTGTGCTGTAGTTGCATCTCTATGCCCATTTGAAACTCCATTTTGAATTT
The DNA here is from genome assembly GCA_903632075.3 of Acanthosepion pharaonis. NCBI lineage: Eukaryota > Metazoa > Mollusca > Cephalopoda > Sepiida > Sepiidae > Acanthosepion > Acanthosepion pharaonis. The sequence goes on from CAHIKZ030002889.1 coordinate 110,567, forward strand.
GTTGGCTTCTTTCATTACGGAGTAAAGACGCATACTACTTTCATGTTCCTTGACGCATAGCATCATCCAGTCTTCTGTAGTTTCCAAGTATCTTTGGAGGCCAATTGGTTTTCTGTTCATTATAATGTCTTACCGGATTATTAACTGGTATAAAACAAGGCAGTAACTATATGCGTTCTGTTTGCATAAATTCTACTGTTCAGTGACACTTAATATACGCAGTGTTTGTATTTTCTTTACATTGATAATACTCTCCTGAGTTGATGAACACTCCCACACTCTTGTAAACAGAGGCTACCAGAGATTTTGTTAATATTCTTATCTGAATCCTTCTTGATCATATCTTAACATAGGCATAACAATAATTTTAAGGTACTATTTTTTTTTCAATTGCATTATATTCATATTTACGTACAAAGTTCAAAGGTTTGAAGCCACCCCCAGAATTAGCATGGGATAAATTTGACAAAAGAGTAAAAAAAAAAATGATAAAGAGGTCTTAGATCAATTATCAAACTTATACTTTGAAAAAAAAAATGCAACGAATTACAAATGTGTAATCAAGGATAAAGGAGGATATTTTGACGTAAGCCTCTCATATATATGAGAAGGCATTATATATTTTTTTTATTTGTAGTCATTAATATCTATATCTGATCTATTGGCTTTTTTTAATATCTGTCAGCAGGAATGGCAAAGTCCCAAAGAATAGTAACACCAGAACATTCTATGACAGGTTCATCATATCGCTTATTTAGTTCCACAGGATTTCGCACCTGTCGTAACTCGTAGTTTTAAAGGGATTTTTAAAAAATTTATACACTTGGTAAAAATTATAACTCTGGTGAAAAAAAACCCAAGTATATTTAGCTCGGGACGATGACCAGAGAATGGTCGAAAACACTGGAAGCGACGTCAAGATCTATGAACAAATTTTCTATAGCAGGTGTCGGCAACCTTTCCCTAACTATGTGCCGACTTAGGGTTTTAAAATCATTCAGTGTGCCAACAAGCATACGTATATTTATACAAGTCAAGGTCAATATACCTGTTCTACAATATATTTTATATAGTAATATGTAGTATATATACATTGGTATATATTAAAATTGAAACAGCTAAATATGTTCTTTGTGTTGTAGTAATTGGTTCGGACTTCGTGATGTCATTTGCGGCTGCGTGCCGTTGGAAATTGCTTGGCGTGCCACTTATGGCACGCGTCGCGCAGACTGTCGACCTCTGCTCTATAGTCTTAAATCAAGCATTTGTTCCATTGGATGAAAACATCATTAAAATATATATCAAACAACTAAGTACTCCATGTCTCTTATGTTTAAACACACACACACACACACACACACATATATATATATATATATATATATATATATATTTCTGTAAGTTTCACCAATGTATTGTGAGGAGCAGTTCTGACATATATACACACACACACACACACACACACACACATATATATATATATATATATATATATATATATATATATATATATTTCTGTAAGTTTCACTCAATATATTGTGAGGAGAAGTTCTGACAATTTATTTTTATCTATACCACCTTCAGAATAAGTTTTGTTATGAACATTTTTTGGGTTGTGAGTATATCCATAATAGTTTTGGGCGTGATTGTAATTATTTTGATGTTATTTAGATTGGTTAAATTGCTTTGTATAGCTGATGTTACAGACACTGTAGGCAGTTTTATCAAAATATGAGACAGCGCCCTGGACTTTTTCAAATATCTCCATTGCTGAAAACATTACTACTTTACCAATCCAACACACATGACTATAGAAATGTGAATAGTACTCCATAGCTTGCCTAGACTTTTCGGCTAAGCTAGTGAATATTTATGAGCGCTCTTAAAATATTGATGAACCAATAACATTTTTGCTCTTGTGTATAAATACTTGTTACAAAATAAAATCCTCGCATTTGCATTGATAAAGTCCTTCAGAGGACGAAACGCGTTGGCTACGATGAGTTTCACTTTTGTTTTGTCTTTATTCATATATATAAATATATATATATATATATATATATATATATATATATATATATATATATATATATATATGTTTTGTGTGTGTGTGTGTGTTATATTCTTAATAGCCCACAAGATTATAAGAGCTAAAATGTTTAAAAAATAAAAGTGCACAATGTTAAAACGAATCAATCAAAGACCTGTGTGTGTTTGTGCGTGTGTTAAATAGAGCGGGCAAAGGAGTGGTTTACAAGTATTTTCGAGAGTTTCTCCTGATATCGAATGAATCAGATGTTTGATGTTCGGCAGAAACTTGTAAAAGGACTTGCCGAAGTTCTTTTATATTTATGTTTCGTTAAACAAGACTGACGGCATACTTCGTCTTTAGTTAATAAAAAAAAGTATCTTGTCAGTCTTGTTCAACCAAACATTTATTAAAGACGGATTGCTGCCCAAATACAACTATATATATATATATATATATATATATATATATATATATATATATATATATATATATATGAAATGAAAAAAAAAGGTCGTAAATTAATATTTTGGCAATAATCAATAATAGCACTCTCAAATAAGTTTCTTCTAAGTAAGTTATTTTCGCTTTTAATACGTGTAATATTCTCAATCTCCAGAACGCTACAACTTATATAAAGAAGAAAATGACTTGCTTAAGCGAAATGTTCTTCAGAGTAATTATCAACTATATATATATATATATATATATATATATATATATATATATATATATATATATATATAATCATGGTGTTTTTTGCAGTACGGTGCATCTCAAATTGTAACAGACGTCTATCGTGTAAGAGACATCAACAGAAACTATATAAATATTTTACACATGTTATGTCTGTGTATACATACACATACGCATGCACATATATATGTGTATCTATTTTATATATATATATATATATATATATATATATATATATATGTGTGTGTGTGTGTGTGTGTATATATATATATATATGTGTGTGCGTCTATAATATGTGTGTGTGTCTATATATGTGTATATATGTGTGTGTGTGTATGTATGTATGTATGTATGTATGTATGTGAAAATATCGAACAATTAGAGCTTAACATTTACAAAACTTATCCTAAATTTGTACAAGGCAACAACTGTTTAGTACCTAGTGAGGAACAAACTAACCACTAACCAAGGCCATAGTTTGATGATAAAAGGTTCGTGAGATGAATTATTGTGCTACGGCGATGTAACCGACATTCAGAACTAAATCGCCCAAATGAACATGATTGGGAGCTTGTTTTACGCCAGATTTCTAAGGAGCGGGGACTGGCTGCTTTGAAATTCAATACTAAAACTAAAAAAAATATATATTTTATCCGGGTTTGAACACTGACCTTGCGTCATGTTCCAACTTTGATGTTCCTATCACTCTGTTAAAATAATGTTTTTTATTTATTTATTTATTTTATATTTTGGGGATAATAAAATTCGTGGCGAAAAAGGTTTTCTTTTCGTTTCCTTAGTCTTGGACAAAAAACAAAACTCTGTTATACTAAAAAATAAGTTCTTGTGTGTACAAACTCAAAAATATCGGAGTGACAGACAAAGGAAGAAGGAAAAATAACGAACACGGTATCTATTTTCTTTTCTCCCTCTATCTTAGTATATCTGCCTTTATGCTTCTCTCTCTTTCTCTTATTTATATATTTAGTACTCTTCTCCTTTCGTTTCAGTGCGAGTTACTTGCACAACTAAGAGAAAGAAAGAACGGAGCGGGGAGTATAGAAAAGACTATTCAACGTTAACGCCCAGTTAACTCCTGCCGTAAGTTGGTCCTTAACACAAACAGTAGTCGCTATTAACGACAGATTCAGCCACACGCACACACATAGGTAGTGACATACACCCAAAGAAGAACCTGCGTACACACACGCCCTCTCATGCACACGGACTGGCACAAACATACGTACACATCAGTTGCCCCGCCTTCTGACAGCCAATCAAAAGCGGCGTTTGTCGATTGGTTCTTGAGTGTTTGGCCTTATGCGAGACAAAACGACGAAAACACTTTTTATTTAAACCCCCGACTGTCGTTGTTTTTCTCCTCCCACTTTTACCCATTCCGTCTTCCTCTCCACCCACTTCTTTTCTTTTTCCTTTCTTTCTTTCTTTCTTTCTTTCTTTCTTTCTTTCTTTCTTTCTTTCTTTCTATTTATTTATTTAGTTATTTAATTACATTTTTTGTTGTTAACCGGTTTTGTTTTTCATCTTATTTTTTTTTAACTCTTAAAGCCGGGAAGTGGAAAAAATAAGACGAAATTTGAATAGAAAAATCAATTTTTCTTCGTAAATGATTCGCTTTTTATTTTTATTTTTGTTCTTCATTATTTTAAATTCATGTTTATTGTTTGTTTTATTTTTTAAAAAAAATCCGCTATACATTTTTATTTCAACCTTGTCTTCCTCTCGTCATTTTTTTTTTTTTTACCGACTGCTTTAAGTTTAGGGGCGTTCGAAAGTAATGATAACAATACTACTGATAAAAAAAAAATGGACGAAGCCTATGTTCTGCTGAGTGCGTGTATGTATCTGTGTGTGTATGTATTTGCGCGTGTAGTATTTACGTGTTCCCTGACATGTATGAGGGTTACAGAGAGATCTGGACTATGGTACTGATCTTAGACGATTCATATCTATCTATCTATCTATCTATCTATCTATCTATCTATCTATAGATTCTAAAGTCTGTTGATATCTATCTAATCTAACTTTCTTTCTCAATTCTTTTTATATCTATCTTTCTCAAGTTTGTTGATATCTATTTACCTATGTCAAGTATGTTCATATCTATCTATCTATCTATCTATCTATCTATCTATCTATCTATGTTCATATCTGTGTTTATAGATGCCTACCTTTGTCTGTTCATACATCTCTTAGTCTATTTTAGACTGTTCTTACTTATCTAAAACTATTCATATCTATCTATCTATCTATCTATCTATCTATCTATCTATCTGTCTGTCTGTCTCAAGTCTGTTCATATCTATCTATCTATCTATCTATCTATCTATCTATCTATCTATCCAAATTTCTTTCTCAAGTCTGTTGATATCTATCTACCAATCTCAAGTATGTTCATATCTCTCTAAAGCATGTTCATATCTATCTATCTATCTATCTATCTATCTATCTATCTATCTATCTATCTATCTATCTATCTCAATTCTGTTCATATGTAAGTCTATTCAAACTGTTCTATGTAAGTCTATTCAAAACTTATATATTTTTACATTAATTTATAATTTTTTATTTCATAAGATTTCATTAAAAGTTTATGAACTCGTTCACACACACACACACACACACACACACACACACACACACATAAATATGAGAGAATATGACATAAATGTTTTTATAATAGAACGATGTTAGGAAAATGAATGACAAAAATGGAAGAAAATTATATATATATATATATATATATATATATATATATATATATATATATAACATATTCGAGAAGAACTGAAGAAGTAAAACCAAACATTAAACAGTCAAACCCTGACGGTTGAATTTAACTGAAAGGCATTTACACACGTACACATTTTTATCGAATTAGAAGATAAAAAAAAATGTCATTAAGATATTTTGATCGAAAATCAGATTATTTATAAAATAAAAAGCTACATTAAATTAGGTATTAATTTATTATTAGTGTTTGTTATTTGTGATTCACTTGAAAAACTACGGAGCAAAATTATATACACCCCATATACACTATGCAAACACCTAGAAACACATCAGTTTTATATATATATATATAGAGAGAGAGAGCGGAGAGATCGCACATTGAGTGATTGTGTTAATAAAGTAGTGCTCAATTTAATATAACGGAGCTATTAAGTAGATATTAAAAAATATATTTTTCCTCACACGGAGTTTCATTCACAATGCAAACTTCAGGTGCTGAGTAGAAAATTATGTACCGGTCAAGTCTTTTCACACCACCTGACTGTTGCGATGTTTAGAAATATATATATATATATATATATGTATATATATATATAGTGTTAGGTAAATGAGATAACTAGATATTAGCGACTGTATACGCGCGTGTTTGCTTGCATGCGCTGGTAAGCAAATAAATAATTACCAAATTTAGCTAAGAGGTGTAAACATAATAGTGTTCAATGTGATTAAACAGAGCTAAAAAAACATACATATATATATATATATGTGTGTGTAGGTAGGTAGGTAAGTGTGTATGTGAATGGATATCTATATCTACTAATATACGCATACATATATAATATTCATAAGTGTGTGCTTATCTATACACAAAAATACACACATCTCTCTCTTGATATATATATATATATATATATATATATATATATATATATTCATCTACATGCTGCACATTCCCAACTTCTCAAGGCACCCAGTAATTTATATATATATATTGCTAACAAAAACATCAACTATATAAAATTCCAAGTTCATATACCAATTCAAGTGTCTGTTAGAGGACTATACCCAATCATAATAGAAAGGTATCTATATACCTTCGTCTTACCACCACATCACTTTCTCACCGGTCTACTTTCCATCTTTCTAAAGTGCAATTTGCCGTCACATTAAATGCCCCGTCGTACTTTTGTTTCAAATTTCCCAACGTCTGTAAAAACATTTCCCTGATCTTCAAATTTTTATTCTTGTTTGATTCTGACATCTCCAATTTGTATCTTGAATCTTGGACTGATCCCCTTGCTAACGACCTTATATCCTCTCTTCTCATCATCTGTCCTTTTTCAGCCCGGCTTGTGCAGCAATTTCCGGCGAAGTACATTTCCCCAGATCCGGCGGCCGCCATATTCCTCTGATCTCACTCCTTGTGACTTTTAACTCGTTTCTAAAAATCAAATCCTTCTTGAAAAGAACAAAATTTCAAGACGTCGAGGAAATCCAAGAGAAAGCGACGAGACGGCTTTTCGCTAACCCAGGAGTTTCAGGAATGCTTACATTAGTGTAAAGAACGCTGGATAAAGTGTGTACATTCAGAAGGGGACTACTTCAAAGGAGATTCAATGTTGAATTGATATGTTGTAGTTTTTTTTTTTGTTTTTTTTTTATAGCACTAGTCCTGATACTTTTTGATCAGGCCTCGTGCATCGTTATTTTTATTGTGTTGTGACATTTGTCATATCATTGTGTGTTTTTTTTTTTTGAATTTTCGAAATTGGCTTATTTAGGAAGGAGGAAAATATATAATATTTTCAATCGATTATACATATTCTTTTATTTCAAGGAAGAAGAAAAAATATTGTGTAGCTTATATAGGAGATACTCTGAATAATCTCATGTGTGCAAACTAGTTTGCGAGCATTATTGTGCTGGAAACGAATCAAGACATTCCTTGTTGTCCTTCATTGAAAATTTTGTTTTGCAATCCATCGTTGGATCAAGAGTTGGCTCTGCAATGCAAGTCTGGACGCGGAGAATCTAAAGCAGCGGGGGACTGGAAGTCTTTGGGTATCTACTTTGAATAGTAGACTCCATGGCCTTCGAAACTTGAAGAGGTTTGGTGGACAATCGCACGCAAACTTTGTACCAGTCGTGAGTATCTTCGAACAAATCTTTAGTCGCCTTTGATGACATCTACCAAAGCGAAGCGCCATGAACAATAAGCATCTGTGATGTTGCTTCATGCAATGACGTGGCCAGTCCATCAGACTTGTTCCTTAATGAGAAATTGTTTCTTTTTTTAACCATTTTACTCCAAGCAAGGCAATAAAGCCACTAAGACACAATGGGTTACTGAGTGTGGGAGAATATGAGAAAAAAGAAAAACATTTTTAAGGAGAGAGAACAATAAAAGAACAAGAATTACGAAAACACAAGATAACGATTGATACTGCGTTCAAATTTTTTAAATCAGAAACCGGAAGTAAGTTCTTGCTTTAATGTGATACGCGCTTAGACGATCATGTATCTTTCGATGCATGACTGACGAGGCAGATTTTTCCCGGTTGCCATTTCTTTCTGCCGGTCTACCCTATTTACCGATAGCTGTGTGCTTTAGAAAAAAGAGGACTCCCAAAGGTATTAGAACAAGTGAATGTAAAGGATTCGACTGGAATTCGAACTCGTCTCTCCGATCCCTCAATCTGAGCCACTATCCATTACTCCACCGTGCTTATTTGCCAATTACGATCTTCAAAAAATTAAATCTAATGTCACTAATCATCGTCTGTTTCTTTGAATTATAATCTTTTATTGTCCTCTCTGTTTATTTTACTCGCTGTAACCCCTGGCTTCTTGTTTTTATGACTTTGTTCGGAATGAAATGACTAAAAAACAAGAAATCTATAACACCTAACAAACACATAGAATCAGAATAATTTAGCGCATTTAAAGGCGTGCTGATTTTTGTAAAGAAAGGTTCCACAAGAAAACTAGTACAGCAATAGTTAACAGATAAATACAAAAATCTTCGCAATCGACATTAAGTTTCACTACAAACCGCTCATCAGGTTCATATAAATTTATTAAAATCATATGTATGGATATTAAATAATCAAACACGCGGTGCAGTTCAATTTTGATTAAATTACAATTCATACAAAAAGTAGATTAGTAAAGTTAATGATATAAAATGGCGAAATCCTTTCGCTAACAAAATTTTAAAGGTGCATTAACCTATTAATCATTCGATGAATGTTATGATACTTGTTTTTTAAAATTAAAATTGCTACAACAAAAAAATTCTCAAATTGCCATATTAGTAAAAATTCATTCACTTAAATTTTTAAAAAAACCTTTGCGTTGCGACTGTATCCGTTATCAATAACACATTAAAAAAAACAAAAAACATTTCGATTCGCATTAAATTTTTTTCGTCACTGATGCTACCTGAATTTTACCAAAAACAAAATAATTTCCATGCCTGAAGATGACTGAATGTACAGTCGAAAGTACTTGCGTATTTAAGAAAGACCTTATAGAGCTTATAATTAAAAAAAAAAAAAACAAGCATCATAACATTCATCGAGTTATTGGTAGGTTAATTCATGTTTAAAATTTTGTTAGCGAAGAGATTTCACCATTTTATATAATTAACTTTACTAATTTACTTTTTGTCTGTATGATTCATTGTAATATTAAATAATGTAGATCATGAGAGATTGTGCTTATTCGTTTTCGTGTGTGACATATATCCTCATTGGGGATTTACACTAATGAATATACTTGGTTCTACATAGAGGGACAAGTGTTCTATCAATATTCGCCACTGACGCGATAAAGTCAAGAGGGCGAACGAAGGAACGAGCGTATAAATTCAAGTACAATAAATTGCACGAAACGACATTAACGTCAGGTAACTATAACTTTAAACCGCTCTGCGGCTACATTTTCTATGGCCACTTCGTACTTTATAACCTGCTAATGGGACGCAAAAAGGCCCACTAGTATAACAATTATATATACATATATATATATATATATATTTATATATATATATATATATATATATATATATATATATATGTATGTATGTATTTATTTATGCATGCTTCAGTGAATCCACTTCTTTCAAAAATGTATTTACAAATCGTTTCTCCTTTTCTTTTATCATTTTGACCTTCAATATTTTTTCCTGTCAACAAACCACTTCCACAGCCTTCCTTTCTGTTAAGACTTAGCTCACTCGGGGTCAGCCGGTCAAATTACTAACCTCTCTGGGTCATTGCCAGAGGGAACAAGAAAACTACCCCTATTTATACTCATCAAGTCGGGTACGCTTACCTTTGAGAAAATATCCATAATGTATTTCCTCAACGAATTCGGGACCACTTCCCCGAAGGAAACCACTTCTATTGTCCATGCTATAATTACGGTAGACAATAATAGAAATATTGATAAACAAACGAAGGAACATACATATATATATATATATATATATATATATATATATATATATATATATATATATATATATATATATATATATAGTTTTTCTTTGTATTTTCTACATAAAAAGCTAAAGCTACGCGTGAATAACGTTGCAGCTTCCCTTCCACCATGAGAACAACAACAATAATGATGATGAATATAATAATAATTAGATATACAATTTGAGATGAAAGGAGGGGTAAATTTTCAGACTCTAAATACAATAAGGTTTCGAAGTATTTTAACAGATCAAATTCAATTTGTATTTACAACGTCAGCCTACCACTCTTGTGACTTCTTTTCTCATTATAACTCCACGGACGGATTCAGTCATGGCTCTCTACGTTTTCCTTTGTCTTTATGATAGGAGACCTAACATGGCATATGTGGAAAGATAGCGAAGAGGTTTCTCATTACTTCCTACCCGTTTTTTTTAAATCCACAATATTCCTTGTTCAAGACTAGTTGCCATCCATGGCTAGGGGATCCCAGTGTACACTGATATTTAACACGTTGCTGGATGGTGCAGAAATAGATTCATTTCTTTCCCAAGTGAATTAGTGCAAAACTGAATACGACAGACTACGTCAGAGTCTGAACTCTGCACGCAGATCGTAATTTCCGTGACGATAGAAAAGTAGATATGAACCGAGTGAGAAAGATAGGTAGATAGATATATAGATGTGTCGTATCCTCTTAGGACTACTACATTAACAACCCCTCCTCAAAAAAAAAAAAAAAACAACCAGAAGAAGAAATTTCACCTTCCAGACTCAGCGGATACCCCCTGAAAAAGTGGACGGACGGGTCCGTCTACGAGACTCTGGAGTCGGGATGCTGGAGGTACCATTAATCAGCGGTTCTTGTAAAACTGATTCAGCATATAAAACGGCTAAAAAAATGTTGGAAAGAATTACATTTCACGACTCATACCAGGGGATGATTATCATCTCTCAATTGCGTCTTTGGCCAGAGTGCGACTCAGTTGTGGCTCCCTCTGCAGATAGAGACGCAGCTGCGGAAAATAGAAACTGGCAGGTGCCCGGTCCCGGGAAACAGCTGCCCGGCTTTGTACTCTCATTGCACTATAGACGGGAGATCGGTTATGGGGGCTTGGCAGTTTTTGTCCTTGGCCCGAGTGTGCGCGCTCGGGTCCTCCACATAAAACCCGACCTTGTGGCACATCTCATTTCAGTGGGAGACCGCGGTAAATAAAACAATTCGCAGCCAAAATGATTGGATCAAAGTGTAGTATCTGATCCAGTAGCCGGCTCACTGCCCACGGCTCCAGCCAGCAACTCTACAGCTCCAGCAAACCATTCTCTTTAGTAGTAACGATATGCGATTAACTGTCCTTTTCAGGGCTATCAACGCTATCCTCACCCTCTGCATCAACCATGTTACCCTTGCGTAACCCTTAAAATAAATTACATGTCTCAAGTCCCCCACCTCTTGCAAAAACAAAATTATATACCATATCTTTCTTATTCTATTTTCATCGTAGTTCATGTGGTAAATATTATTGTATATATTTTTGAATAACTGGTTTAAGGAATAATTAATACTTCTTTGTCAAATTTTTCGGTAATGCTAAATAAAATTCATGCTGTTCGTTTATAATACTTCATCAGGGAGTTTTCATTCACACACCCAAGAAAAAAATCTAAACGCAAACGTAAAAAAAAATAAAGTAACTAATATCATATCTATATAATATAAATGTAAACAGAGCGTAAACAGATAATTGCAGCATCAGATTTTTAAAAAAAAAAATTTATCCTTTACTGGCAATGTTGAAAAGACATAAGTTAAATCAAGGCAAAATGTCCTGTGAACCAATAAATGGGCTAAGAAAATGTTACATTCAGAGTCATTTGATAAAGGGAAACATGCTTTTCTAATGTGAAGCCTGTCTTTTGCTACACAAATAATTCGAGGTCGAACTTTAGATAGACACACACGGATTTCATTCTCAGGTGAGAGGAAACGATTTCTGTCTTTGCTCTTGATACTTGTTAAATAAGAGCTTTAAGTACAGGTCCCATTCGTTGAGTTGGGCCTGACAAGTGAAGGTGGTTTCACACTGGCACCGGACAGACATCACTAAATATATTCCAAATGATTGTTATATTGGTTAATAACATAATAGGTTAGACAGGATGATGTCTATATTACAATATTACAATAACCAAGAATATATTGTGTGTGTTTAGTAATATTACGTATAGGAAATTAAATAAAAACTCAAAAGTGCATTAGCTTATCTCACCTGTTCTCGGGGAATCCTTGGGGACCTTTAGCGGAACCTTAGCGTTCCGGGTACCTCTGTTGAAAAATGCATTATTTTAAAGACATTACATTGTGTATTTAAGTATGGTTGAGTGAAATCAGTGCTTGATATGTCTTGGCAATTTTTTTTAATGTTAGGTCTTATATGTAATAAACATATTCCCATTACTTCATTAATGCATTTAATATTTGATCTTTTTAATTTAATGTTGGTAAATACAGAAAATTCTAATTCACAGAGGTATGAAGTGGAAAATTGCAATAAAATATTCAATCAATTATTGAAGGAAATCCAAAATTGATCAATGCTTTATGCTTGATTTGTAAGCTCCGATACGTAGATATAGTGATCAGCTATTTAACAATAAGCTGACGTAATCCATTGAAATGTCTGTTCACTTAGACATGGAAGCCATTTGCTAAGTGTCTCCTGCTTTTTAAAAATAAAGATTTTTCTTTTTTTAATTTAAAAATAGTTAATAAATTACTCTTCTGTTAATTGTTTAATCAGGGCGAATTGGTGAACCCGAGTAAATCAATTGAGAAAGGGTACTCTATTTCATTAACGGACTATATATTTCCAGTCTCTATTCATTTGTAACGGTGTAGCCAGCGATCGATAAAGACAAATTCTCTGTCGTTTTCAAAACGCCACACCTTCAAAATGACGTCATTTTCCCTTCTTTTGCGTGCCGTGTCTCTTCAGAACGTGGGAAATCATGTCTCTTCACGACTACCTATCTCTTGTAACAATGTTTGTTCACTTACTATTCCATCAAGACCATGTTCTGCCAACCATTTATAGAAGTGTTATGGTAATTTACCCACGCACGAATTGACTCTCCCAGCTATAAATAGGAGCAGGTACTGCCTTTTGGAGAGGGAAGTTTTCAGCAGTCAGCTCTGACAGTCGGACCGAACATTCTTGCTGTAACACTCTCGTTTTTATATGTTTGTATTACTGTTTCTGTGAATATATTTGTTTGACTCAATTCCTCTCTTGTGTCTTTATCTCTGGCCCTAACAAGGTCACAACAAAAAGCTTCTTAAGAAGGTTACTCGCCGTTTCCCCTCTGTCATTCTTGGTTTCCATATACCCTGTAAGTATCAAATTCTCTAAACCTTCTTTCCTCACTATATATCAGAAATTTCAACTAGTTTTTCCTGATCCTAAGCAAAAGAGTTTTTTTTTCTTTTTCGTTCCCATATTTTTTTAAGCTTACTTGTTGTTCGCATTCTCCGTCTATGGTATTCTCAATTTTTAGAACCACATGTCTCTCTCCTTCATATGTGAGGAAATTGTCCATCATTCACTGCCACATATATGAAGGACTGATGTTATGTAACATTTGAGCACCATTATCTTTGTTTCTAACGAGATTTTCGCGTTTCTTAATCTTTTCTTTAGCTTTTGAAAGGCATCTTTCACATGTTCGGTTTTCTGTGTCACATTTTCTGTCGTCTATTATAACACACACTAGATAATTAAACATCAGTGCTTGCTTAGTTTTAACGTCTCCAATTTGTAGCTTTCATCTTCGGATATCGTTCTAATTAACGATCATAAACTCTGCCGTCTTACAATTGAGGCATAGTCCTTTCTTCATGCTTTTATTTACTGCCCTGTCTTGGAGGTCCTGTAGTTTTCTTTCTCTATCTGCCCTCAGCACTATGTCATATGCATATTTTATGGTGATAACGATGTTACTACGAATAATAAGGGACTTACTGCTATATCATTTTGAAACATCGGTTCGGTTCCCGTACGATCACCAAAGTTAAGCAAATTCTAGCCTAGTCAGAGACCAGATGGTTGACCACTTGGGAATACCAGTTGCCGTACGTTTGGCTGTGCGGATGATGTTATGGATAATGGCTCGGAATTGGAAATCGGAGAGGCGAGTTCAAATTCCAGTCGGGTTCGTTATATTCAATTACGTCCAAATAACCTTCGGAAAGGTAGGAATCCACCTCTTCTCCCCCAAGATATGGGTTAATTAGTAGGACTTTTATCAGTAAATCAATACTATTACAGACTTCTCTCTATAAATCACTTTTATTGTTGACGGGTATCAGCAAATCGTTATCATCTCATAAAAATTCTTGCAATCTAAAAATATTTTCTGGCTTTAAAGAACTAGGGAAAGGTTGATAAACCGAAAAAAACGAAACAATCAATTAATCATGTTTTGAATAGATTATTTTGCACAACATGTAACCAAAACATTCCATTTTTTCTTTATAAAGGAGATTAAAAAAAGAATATCCTTGATAAAGTTATGGATCCTCTTTTTCTCCCCAGCTATAGGTTAATTAGTAAGATTTGTATCGGTAAGTTAATGCCTTGCTCCAAAAATTCTTAAAATGTAAAAATATTTTCTAGTTTTAAATAACCGGAAGAAAGATTGGTAAGCTATAAAAAAAGACAAACCAATCAATAACAAATCCTGACAGAATCTCCAATACGCTTAATATTGCCTCACTTTAAAGGTTAGATAAGAACAGGGGTGGGGGATGTTCTTGTACAAATTATGCTTGTCTATACGTGGGTTTACGGAAAAGTTCTCAGGCTGAGCAAGAACGGAATCCAAATGATGCTAATGTCTTTTGGGCAAATCTTTTCGATCTAGGAAATTTTTCAACACACCCTCGTACACATACACAACATATACACGCATGTACGCAAAATAATTAATAATATTTTCCTTGTCCGTCATATTTAACGAAAGATGTCTAAAAGAATAGTTCTTTGTCCATATATATATATATATATATATATATATATATATATATATATAATATATATACACATAACACACACACACACATATATATATATATATATATATATATATATATATATATATAAAATAAACACACACACACACACACACATATATATATATATATATATATATATATATATATGAAGAAAATATACTCTTAAGATGTGCTATATTTATGGGATAAAGTGCTCAATATCAGAGATAGAGCGTGTGTAAATATAAAAGTGAACATAGAAGTCAACACTTAGAGGCGACAGTCTGTTTCATGCTATATGCAATCGTCAGGCCACATATGCTGTTATTTTTTCTCGGCTATTTATATATATACGGGTTAGTGGTGCATTGTGGGTATTCTATTATGGCGGTTATTTTTACCGGAAGTCGCTTTGTTTATTTATTTGGGTCAAATTAAAAACGAGCAATATAATTTCAAGAAGAATTTTAATAATAATAATAATAATAAGTTTTTATTCTTACTGCAAAGGATCATTGCTTGCTAAATAGTAATTACCAAGCACACATACTGGAAAACTGTGTCAACCTGAAATGCAGATTCTATGTTCAACGTCTAGAAACAATTGACCATCTTGTGTCAGTTTGTACGGCATGATAGTGTGGGTCAGTATCTGCAATGGAAATTTCCAATTGTAGTTGGAACCCTCGGATTGATTGGAAAATGTTCCGTTAGACCCATTAAAGAGATTACTCGAGGCGTGTGCCTTAAAGAAATACAAAAAAAATTGTACTCGCAAGTACAGCCCACACATCGCGAAGAAGTTTATCTATGTAAAATGTATGGGATCTTAGGTTATTTTGTTTATTTTTTACAAAAATGATCAGGAGAAAATGTCATGGATCCATTTCTGACCTTAGATTTCTGGTTGGAAACCGGAAGGAAATGTGCAGACAACAGAAATCAAAGGAAATAATAATAATAATAATAATAATAATAATAATAATAATAATAATAATAAATAAATAAATAAAAATAATAATAATGAATTTTTTTTATAAATAATGCACTTAATAATAAACGCATTAAAATGAATTAATATACCTCTTTATTGGATTGATTGACATAATGAGAACAATGTGTTTGATGAGCAGTAGCATGGGCATTTGATAATTGGTTGGAAATTAGTGAACTATTAGTTTTAGTCATTACGCTCTTTCACGTTCAGGTTGACCCTCTGTTGAACTAGAACTGAATTTGTGTGGCCCAGGCTTCAGTGCGGCCTTCACAATATAAGTAAAAATGGCTCAACTATTGCACTAGAGTTCCAATATTGACTGAGACTATTATTTTTTACCAATGATTTAGCTTCGGAATCCATACACATATCAATGAGTTCATCTTGTAACTAAGGATTAGTCAAACTCCGTTAGGTACGTATATTTTATATAGGTCCTCAAAAGATACACTAAAATCACCCCCTAATTTTTCCGGGTACTTCATAATGCTACTGAATGAGTTATATATAAATCAGAAATGCGTGTCAACAAATTTTATTTTACTGTATTTAAAAAAAAATAGTTTAATCTGTCCCCAGACATTTTACGAACACATTTGACGTCCAGATATTTAATGACCCATTTTTGACCATCGAGGCGTTTATCGACCTGCTCGATGGGAACTTTCGAGACCCAGAATTTGATAACGATGACTTTGGGAACAGTTATTCTTCTAAGTTCAAACATAAGTGGTCGTTTTCTTATACGATATAACAAATAAATAGTTTTTACTGTAAATATTTTATTGTGAATTCTCAAGAACAAAAATCAAAAAAGGATAAATTTACTTCCATCATGTTTAAATTTTACTAGAATTCTAATCATCGCTTTTTAAAACAATAACATTGCCGGAAGGTGGTGGCATTTAATAATCGGTGTCATGGGAAAAACCTTCCATTTGATACGCTGTTTTTTCAGGCTCGATGATCCTTGTTTGCTAACGTTTCTTTACATATTTTTACGTTTTATATCAACCATATATATATATATATATATATATATATATATATATATATATATATATATATATATATGACCAGTTGACCCAAGCCTTGTGAGTGAAATTGGGTAGACAGAACACTCGGGGGGGTGCTTTCGATAGCTCACAAGTCATCGTGACCGAGAGTTTTAGTGTGTTGGCTTTGATAAGATTGTTGATCACGCTAGATAACACGCTATCTCCCAGAAACTGTAACTACGGTCTGCTCAGCATAGTTGCAGTACAAACCACAGGTGGGCTCTGTGCGCGTTGCACAAACACAAATGTGCTTGAGCGAGCGTCTGCAATAGGGATTCGCTAGTCGCCCTAATAAACGGGCATCCTCAAATACGAGTGGCCAGCTACTATCTATCTATCTATCTATCTCTGTCTGTCTGTCTGTCTCTCTCTCTCTCTCTATATATATATATATATATATATAAAGAGAGAGAGAGAAAGAGAGAGAGAGAGAGAGAGTGAGAGAAAGAGAGAATGAAGGTAGAATTACGGAAGTTGGTTCGTTGGATGTAGTTGCAAATGTAAATGGGTGCACGCACGTGTATACCTGCGTCAAACTGAAAACGAGGGGGGAAAAACAGTATCAGTTATTACACAGCTGTCTCCTATACAAAACTCGTCTTACCCCCACTATTTCTCATGTCGTCCCTCCCTTCCAGCCTTCCCATGACACCCAGCTTCTCAAATTTCCTTTGTCGAATTCTAGCCCGGTGGGAGAAATCAAACAATGGCCTCTTAAAAGGCAGTTTTTTTTTTTATTGTTTCTTTTTGTTTTTTTACTGGCTATAAACTGCTCTGCGACAATTTCTTGCGTTACAAAGACGGCAGCAACATAGCTACATGTTATTTCATGTTTCGTGAGGGTGAATTAGTTAAGTGTACTTCTTCTACGCACCGTGTCCTTTCAGGGCGTTGGCGATCAGGGCTCTCCACAATTTCCTGTTCTTTGAAGTCCTTAATAAATTGTTTTTGTTATCTCTGCTAAACGCTGTTCTGCCATCCATGGCTAGGTAGGTTATGCGTTGTTTCCTCTCTGTCTTTCTTGTCTTCAATCTGTCCTGCGTGTATCACATTTTCCAAGCCCTCATCATGTTAAGTGATTTAGTTATGTGCCATGCGTGATACATGACTGACGAGGCAGATGTTTTCCGCAGTAGGCTGCCATTTCTTTCTGCGGTAGACCAGTTGCCATCCAACGCTAGTAGTACCCGGTCTGTCCTGCTATTTATCCATAGCTGGGTGGAAAAGAAGAGGATTCATACCTTTCCCAAGTATATGAGCACTAATGTAATGGATTCGCCTGGATATTCGAACTCGGCTCGCGATTCCTCAATCCGAGCTGCTATCCATTACTGCACCGTCTAAGTGTCTTTTTTTCTTTCCACTTCCTCTAAAACTTTTGGTGTTCAATTACAAGATTCGTTTGGAAATTATAGTCCCAAACTATCTTTTATTGACTCTGCGTTCTGTTACTTTCGACCGTATGTTCCCATACCATTTATTGGACATTGTGTAGCCATTTTCTTTTACACAACAGCCAGTGCAAGTTAAGACAAACACTGTCATCTTCTGTACACACACACACACACACACACACACACACACACACACACACACACACACACACACACTCTCTCTCTCTCTCTCTCTCTCTATATATATATATATATATATATATATATAGAGAGAGATAGATAGATAGATAGATAGATAGATAGATAGATAGATAGATAGATAGTAGCTGGCCACTCATATTTGAGGATGCCTGTCTATTAGGGCGGCTAGCGAATCCCTATTGCAGACGCTCGCTCAGTCATATTTGTGTTTGTGCAACGCGCACAGAGCCCAGCTGTGGTTCGTACTGCAACTATGCTGAGCAGACCTTAGTTACAGTTTCTGGGAGATAGCGTGTTATCTAGCGTTATCAACAATCTTATCAAATCCAACACACTAAAACCCTCGGTCACGATGACTTGTGAGCTATCAAAGCCCCCCCCAGTGTTCCGTCTACCCAATTTCACTCACAAGGCTTGGGTCAACTAGTCATATATATATATAGTTGATATAAAACGTAAAAATATGTAAAGAAACGTTAGCAAACAAGGATCATCGAGCCTGAAAAAAACAGCGTATCAAATGGAAGGTTTTTCCCATCTCTCTCTCTCTCTCTCTCTCTCTCTCTCTCTCTGCCAACATTTTACAGCCAACGACTATATGTGTGACATTCTCTTGTTTCTCTACAACACTGGTTCTTAACCTTTCACTATAAGTCAAAATGTCATTCCCTCCAACTTTCCAAGATTGTCCGAATCAAAAGGTGCATTCCAAATAATATTTAAACTTATATTATTAAATAGCAGTATAACCCGTCTTTGACCGGGTCTTTCATTACTGGGAAATTCTGCCGTTCAATTGGCGCAGTTTAACCAACCTGAAAATCAATATTAGTAACAACAATTGGGTACAACTGAAGCACATCCCAAAAAGGAGAGGGGGGGTAACAATTTGAAGGGGAGGCTTGAAAAGGGAACTGTATTATAATAAAATAATATTATTGTAATAATTTAAATTATTTATTTTTTTTATTAAAGTTTTTATGAAAGATATCTATCCAAGAACACATAGTAAATAGTAAAATGTTGCTGAGAGAGATATAATGGACAGGATGTAGTGGAGAGCCATTGTTGCCAACAATTTGAACTCAAAAGCGGCACTGAGGAATTATCTATCAAACAAAAAAAAATCATCGAAATCGGATGAAAATTGTGCAAATCTATAAACAACATCCGCTTACACACACATACATACATACACATTTTGAGAATTATATATATATATATATATATATATATATATATATATATATATATAAATGAATATAACAGCCAATGAATGTCTATTATGTCTGATCATGAGCCGTTCTAATGTTCGAATGTTTGCTTTAATTTCGGATGAAAATAAAGATAAAAATTGTCCAATATTTGGATATTTTTTTATTAATTTGGTTCTAAGGTTTCGACTCACATGAGCCATCCTCAGATTGGTTATACAGACATGAAACGAAGATATCCACCATGAAAGCTGATATTTTGCTATTTTGACATAAACTAAATCCAAATAATATATTATTCAAAATGTTCATTCTTTTCAATATGAGTATACTATCTATCTATATTTACGTGGATTATTTTTATAGGAGTTTTACAAATTTAATAGCAATAGAAAATGTGGATGGATTTTTTTTTTTAGCTTGAATATATGTACAGTAATTTGTTTTAACTCATAACTAATTATTAAATAAACTTAAACATGGAAAAAGTTCAATAGAATGCCAGGGTATTGTAATTCAGAAAACAAAATTCTGTAAATAAAAAAAAAAAACAAGAAAATGTAAAACATGAATTCAGTCTATAATGTTCAAAGAAGAATGGTCTTTGCGAAAAAACCTTCACTCGCTCAAACCATTTTTAACCATTGATCTTAGAAAGCGGTTGTATACAGCTGAGAGTTTAGATATGTTTTCGCGCCATGTATGACATCTGTCTGAAAGTCTCCTTCTGAAAAGGCTGTTTAATCCTGCGTTAGCCATGTTGAATTTCTGAAAATGGATGATCCCTTGACATCTGACGACAACCGAGTTACAACTGCGCCACAGCGCGTGCTACACACCATCACTGAGTCAGGAGAGCAATAAGAAAAAGCAAAAGAAACAAGTTGCCAACTAATAATTACGAGCACTTTAAAAGTTTTGGGACAACAAAACATCCCATCAGAATAAAGCAGGGTGAAGAACATGACAAGAGTTTTCAGGTTGATGTTTTAGTTTTGTGGCAACGTGAGGTATTGACGGAGACTCTTCTATGTTCAATTTTCTTTTTCCCTATACCAAATTTGTTATAACTGATCCATCCGTTAGTCCGTGTGTAAATTTCTTATAACTGATCCATACGTGAGTCCGCGTAACTAATTTATACGTGAGTCCGCGTAACTGATCCATACATGAGTCCGCGTGTGAATTTGTTAACGAAGTCACTAAGACGCAAATGGGGTTACAGAGTGTGAGAGAATATGGGAAAAGAAAACACTATTAAGGAGAGAGAACAATAAAAGAACAGGAATTAAGAAGACAGAAGATAAAGATTGGGAATGCATTTAAGTTTTCGAAGATCAAAATTGGCTGGGAAGCAAGAAGACGGAAGAGAGTTCAACAAGTGAAAAGTGCGGGAGAAGAAAATGTTAGCATAGAAATTAGCCATTTCTTTCTTTCTTTCTTTCTTACTTCTAATTTCTTATCCTTTCCTTCTTTCTTTCTTTCTTTCATGATTAAATTTTCTTTCTTTCTTCCTTCTTTCTTTCTTTCTTTCTTTCTTTCTTCCTCCCTTTCTTTCTTTCTTTCTTTCTTTCTTTCTTTCTTTCTTTCTTTCTTTCTTACTGTATATTCCTCTACTTTTAATGTTTATTCTTTTTTCTTTTAACGTCTTTTTTCTTTCTTTGTTCATTTCTTTTTTATTTTCCTTTCTTCCTTTTTCATCGGAAATTTTCTTCCTTTTGTCTCCTTCGTTCTTTCCCATCAACCATTCTTTCTTTCTTTCTTCTTTCTTTCTTTCTTTCTTTCTTGATTAAATTTTCTTTCTTTCTTTCTTTCTTTCTTTCTTTCTTTCTTTCTTTCTTTCTTTCTTTTAATGAAACCAAATAGACGTTAAACGCCTTAGAGTATTATTGCCTTTTCTGCCTTTTCTTCATTTTTCTTTCTTTCATTCATTCATTTTTCACTGAAAACAAGTAGCGTCACTGATATGTCTTTTCCGTCTTTCCACGCGATCAAAACGGAATAGTTCATTATTTATGATGCGCTGGCAGGGCGTAACGGTCGTGCTTAGGGAGGCACACACAGAATTATAATAAGATGGGAAAAATTTTATTAGAAATTATTTCCATCGTATTATTACTTATCTTTTACTTTTATTATAAATATTTCCGCTTACACTTACTTTGTTTATTGATTTGCGTAGGGAAATTAATTTACAATAGATTTACATGGCAAAGTGAACCTTTTTAAAATTTAGGAAATTAAAAAAAAATAATATGTGTGATCTGGAGAGTTTGATAGCAATAAGGAAAAAAACTGAAAAATCTTTTTTAGAGAGATGCGTTTCTGTAAAAAAAGACCCCCCCCCAAAAAAAAACCGCCAACTGCACTTCTACGGTACAGAGAAGCTAACTTAGAGTCCAGACGAAAAAAATACTGTAGGTAGGTGGCTCCTTCTTGTCACACACCTCGTAAAATCGCCAATGCCATTTGGCAAGGGTAAGATGAAGAGGGCATCCCTACAACAGTGTAGAAACAAGAATGTTCGTGAAGAAAGACATTATTGCCCTTAAAAGAAGAAAAAAAAAAAAGAAAAAGAAAATTAACGAGCCTAATTACTGGTTTGATATTTTGGGTCTTGTTATATACTTACACAAGCTTGAAACTCTGCTCACTTGTAAGAAGGAAATTTTTGTCTGGCTTTTCAGATCAATTTCAATTAGCGCCCAACTATTCAAAATCAACGGAGCGACTTAGAATGTCTTTAGAGAAACCAGCCAATCAAATATTACGACTTTCTAAATATATTTCTCTTTCAGAATAAGTTGTAATTCCAGTTATGAATCCTTTACTTATTATTTACCACCAGATTATTTACCACCGGAATATTCAAAGTCTTTATTCTAATCATATATATATATATATATATATATATATATATATATATATATATATATATATATATATATATATATATATATATATATATATATATATTATATATATGTATATATATATATATATATATATATATATATATATATATATATATATATGTATATATATGTATATATATATATATATATATATAATATATATATATATATATATATATATATATATATATATATATATATATATATATATATATATATATATATATATATATGTATATATATATATATATATATATATATATATATATATATATATATATATATATATATATATATATATATATATGTATATATATATATGTATATATATGTATATATATATATATATATATATATATACATATATATATATATATATATATATATATATATATATATGTATATATATGTATATATATATATATATATATATATATATATATATATGTATATATATATGTATATATATATATGTATGTATATATGTATATATATATATAGATATATATATATATATATATATATATATATATATATGTGTGTGTGTGTGTGTATGTATATATGTATGTAGATATATATATATAATAAATGCTAATGTCAGTCTGTTACTGTGTCATACTTTCTTTTTCAACTTTACTCATACCATTTTTGGGAGCAGGCCGACGCCGTATGCAAATTAAAAACATTTTGGGCCGAATGCGGGACCCACAATCCTGTAATTTTGTATTCCCAAACTTTCATTACCGTGATTATGTTCGGCGATTTCTTTTTTACGTGATTTTTTTTCGACAATTTTTTTTGTACATAACAACTTGAGAATAAATATGGGAATAATTGAATTCAATTGCAAAATCCAGCGAAAAACATCCATGAAATAAAAATAATTATTTGTACGGAAAGTATGGACCTTCGTACATCAAAGTGTCTTTAAATTAAGTGGCGGCAGAAGAATTATTGCTGAACTTTTAAAAAGTAAGCTTAAGTATTAATGCAATACTTAAAGTCAGCGATCTATTAGAGTATTTCGTTGTCCCCTATCGCATCTACTCTTCCCTACCTATTGTGATAAACTTACAATCAATAACTCTTCACAGAAGCTATCTTAAATGCCGCTCGATAGGTCGATTTTAAAAGCTAGTATATATATATATATATATATATATATATATATATATATATATATATATATGTATATATATATATATAGATAGATAGATAGATAGATTGTATGTGAAAAAGTTGAAAAACGAAGAGAGTGAAAAATAAATTTATTTCAGGGGACACTCACAATTTGTAAGAAAAGCTGAATTGGCGAAAGTCAGCGTATTATACACACACACACACAGCCACCCACCCACCAATACCTCCATAATATATATATATATATATATATATATATATATATATATATATATATACAAAAAATAATTTTCTTTCGTTTTTCTCCTTCATTTTCCTAACATTGCTCTATTATATAAACGTTTATGCTATATCCTCTCATATATATGCGTGTGTGTGTGGGTGAGTTCACAAAATTTAATGACATATTATGAAATAACAAATGTAAAATAAGTTTGAATAGACTTAGATAGATATGAATACACTTCAGATAAATAGATATGAACATACTTGGGATAGATAGATAGATAGATAGATAGATAGATAGATAGATAGATAGATAGATAGATAGATAGATAGATCTAGACACACACAAACTCTATAGTGGAGTGTACTAAAAACCTATTCTGGGGTAAGAAAATAAGATTGTCATGATCTTGGACGGAAATGGTTAGTTTTTTTTAATTTAATATATAAATAAAAAGTAGCAATACAGAATATTATCTTAACATTTTAAACATGGTTCAAATAAATTCTTCTGGGCGAGCAAAATGATCAGTGTCTTTCCGCTAAAAATCTGGCTTACTTTGAATTAACAGAAGCTGCCACTGACTGCTGGACGCTATGCGTACTGCATGACTTTACACTTTACCCGAATTTACTCGATATTAGAAGTGTTCAGATAAGCTGTCTAAAGCAGCGTTTCTCAAACATTTGTGCCCGGAAGCAATAATGTGTTCTGAAAGGTGCGCCCCAAGTTAATAGAAGTATACATTATTTTTATATTTTAAAAAAATCTTTATTTTTAAAAGGCTTACGGCCACATCGCTTTGAAACACCTGTCCCCTTACAATCATCGTAATTAACGAAGTCAATATCGAATCAGATCAGTACTTTGTACCGTTTGGGAATATCACGTTCTGTAGGTTTGGATGTGCAGGTGATGGCTCGGAATTGTTAATCAAAGAGCCGTGTTCCAATTCCTCTTTCCACCTGGGAAAGGTATGAATCCACCTCTTCTCTCCCCAGCTATGGATTAATTAGTAAGACTTGTATCAATAAAATCATTATTATTTCCCCACAAAAATTAAATGAAATTATGTACAAATTGGGGAATAAATCACACATAGTCGGTGATATGTCGCTGAAGAAAAGTAATCAGCCAACATTTATTTTTAAAAAGCAAGAGATGTTATTCATCATGACGGTCGTCTTCGAGTATAGAATCCAGAGGTTAGCAGTGAATATTTCGATGACAGTAGGAAAGCGTTGTTCAGGTTAGCAGTGGATATTTCGATAAAAGTAGCAGAGCATAGTTCGTCCTTCTGGTTCTCTTCGCCTGACAAGCTGGACTGGACATTCAGGTAGAGTAAACAAAATGGCCGCCTTTGCCACGACGGATTGAATGTTCTACGTCTTCTGATTGGTTAACCTTCTGTTGGTGGACTATAAAGGGAGTTAAGTCATTTTGACTGGCTCACTAGTTATAGAATATATACAAAAAACTGCAACAAGACATACCGAGCAAATGGCTTCCATGTCTAAGTCAATTGACTTTTCAACTGATGGCGTTGGCTTATCGTTAATAGACGAAGAGGAGCTGGTCTCTATATCTGCTGATCGTGGCTTACAAATCAAATATAAAGAGGTGTCCATTGATCAATTTTGGATTCCCATTCAAGAACAATCCCCTTCAACAACTGGTAAACCATTGAATATTTTATTGCAATTGTTCACATCATACGTCTTTGAGTTAAGATTTTCTATACTTACCAACATTAAATGCAGAAACAGATTAAACATTAAATACATTGAAAATGTTAGTTACACTCTTTACATTGTTCGGAATGCTGTCCTCATCTTTGTCGCCATATTCACGACGTTTCGACCGTTGTACGCCTCGGCCTTCAGGTGATTTGAATTTCGAATTGAACCCTTTATTTCGTCCACCGTTGTAGATTGTTCTAGTTCCACGTTCCATGCCTCTTCCGGATGTCTCAGTATTTTTTTTCTCCCTTTAACCAATGCTTTTTATCCACTGGCAACGAAGATGAGAACAAGAGTCCGAACAATGTAAATAGTGTAAATAATTACAATGCCTCATCTCAGAAATATAGACAGACAATGAGAGTATATTTATCATATATAAGGCTTAATATTTTTTTAAAAAATTGGCAAAACGCAACAAGCACTGGTTTCATACAAGCATAATTAAATATACAATGTAATGTCCTTAAAATAAATGCTTATTTCAGGAGATTTCTTTATTATTTGCCTGTTTCTAAATTAATGACGGTTTTTTTTTTATTAAAATTTAAAGTGCACCTCAGGAGCTTACTTATTCTACAAGTGCGTCCTGAAGTTAAAAAAGAAAAGATTGAGAAACCTGATCTAAAGTGCTGTATGATATCGCTGAAATAAATACGTACCAAAATGCAAAAAACTTAAAGATATTCATAATTTTGTACCGAATAATTTTTACATGGTAAACATCTTGCTTTTAGGAAAAATCATATATATATATATATATATATATATATATATATATATATATATATGCAATGAATATTTATCCGATTTAACCATAATAGAATACCACAATGCCACTAACCCGTATATATATAAATAGCCGAGAAAGACAACAACGATTGCAACAAAAAATCGACAACAGGAAAACTAGTAATTGCTCTGACGCGTTTCGTCCAATGTGAACTTTATCATTTCGTATATTTTATATATATATAAAGATATTACATTGACGAGTCGAAAGACAATATTCTTGAATAAAACAACAGGAAAACTAGTAATTAACTGACGCGTTTTCAATATATACTTTATCATATTTTATATATATATATATATATATATATATATATATATATATATATTATTTATGCTGTCTGAGTAGTAATTACGTATTTACAGCTATGAATTATGTCAGCTAATCAACAGATATGTAAAAGGTGAATTGGCGAAAGTGGGTGTATTATACACACAAACACCCCCCATATATATATAATTTTCTTCCATTTTTGTCATTCATTTTTCTAACATTGTTTTATTATATAAACATTTATGTTATATTCCCTGTTATATATGCGTGTGAGGGGAGGGGGTGATTTCATAAATTTTTAATGACATCTTATGAAATAACAAATGTAAAAATATATAACTTTGAATAGACTTAGATAGATATGAACAGAATGGAGATAGATAGATAGATGATAGATAGATAGATATGAACAGTTGGTAATGAACGATAATACTTAGCTCAAACACGTATAAGATTCGCCAGCGGCGCGTAGGAGAAGTAGTCAACTGCTAGAAGTGAGTCAAGCGAATTTCAAAATGAATCTCATACTGGAGGACATCTACCAACCGCCCCATGCGGTCAGATGTGGCACAAGGCCGAATTTAATGTGGGATATCCGTGCCCGTCTTCTCGGCCAAAAATTCCCCGTAGACCCCGTATAAAACGGAGTCGAGTAGCTGTTTCCCGAGACGAGACACTGCCCTTCGACATAGCCTCGTCTGGGAATCCTCTCTGCCCGGAGGCAGAGTTTTTGACCAGCACAGATGGAGATGAATCTCCAACTGTAGATCAACATACAGTATTTACTACTGTATTTATGTGAATGGGGACATACCCATTATCGTCCGTAGGTATGCTACAACAGGTAGCTAGAGAAATAGACAGACACACAAATTGATAGATAGATAGATAGATAGATAGATAAGAAATTTCAGCGTTAAATCGAGAAAACTTGCAAAGAAATAATTTCGGCTGCTCATAAGTTTTTGCTTTAAAACCAAACGCAATGTTTCACCAGTGAAGTACAATAAAACAACGTTAGGCCCCTGGTAAATTGCTGCAGCTCTATATTCCTCCACTTCTAAGCTCTCACCCATACATTTCACCTCGTGCCCGACACGCTTACGTTCGTAAACATTGATAGATAAATACGGAAGAGATAATAGTGGCCAATCGATCATTATAGGTCTGCCTGCGTTCCTTTGCCGTATTAAAAATTCGATGAGATGATTTCTGCGCTATCATTAAGCAATCAATTTATAATAGTCGTATTTTGTTCCAATTTGAAATCGATAACCAGTGTCGAGTGCTGGGTGCATTCTAGGTACAAACCTGAATTATGATAGCGAATAAAGCGGATCATGAAAGAACTTGGCCAGACATTTACTAAGCGTTAGACCAATGTACAGATACAACGATACTATATATATATATATATATATATATATATATATATATATATATATATATAGAGAGAGAGAGAGATTAATATAAAATATCGCACATTCAGTGCTGGATTTCAATCATGTATTGCATTTCATAACGGCATTTCTTCGCATGAAGGTTAGAATTTCTAGTACTACCACGCAAAACAACTTAGAGCAAAGACACAATAAATATAAGAATAATGAATCTCCAGAAAATGGCTGAAGAATTGGCCCAAAGTGCTTGAAATAACCATTATGGGCAGTTTGTACACCCTCTTAGACATCCCATAACACGCAAATAAGTTTATATTTCTCTGTCACATTAAATGAAACATATATAAAATAAAGTTTGCTACTAGCTGCCAAAATGTGCAATATATATATATATATATATATATATATATATATATATATAGATATATAGAGAGAAGAGAGAGAGTTTTAAGGTGTGCTATATTTATAGGATAAAGTGCACAATATAAGAGATAGACCGTCTGTAAATATAAATATAAAAGTGAACATTGAAGACAACACTTAGAGGCGACAGGCTGTTTCATGCTAGACACAAATATACAAAAGTAGTGCCGTAAATATTTATTTATTATGCAGTGTTACATTAGAACATGCACATACACACTACAACACTGTACATCTTGTTTCAACGTTAAAATATCTTTTTTAACATACTGTGTATATATATATATATATATATATGTATGTATTGAGATCTGTTTTAAATTAATGTTTTGAACGCTAAAATCTTACTCTTCGTTCTTTTACATTTGAATATATATATTTATTAAAGACATTTTTATGTTTAACGTTGTTTTTTATATAAATAAAGTTGTTAAGTAAATGCTCTGTTTATGATAAACAGTATTAAATAACATTTACTGGCCTGAATGTCCGAGAAATTTTCATAGAAAATATTCGTCCTTTGACAGGATTCGAACCTGCATCCTATACGGAACCGTCATTTACGCTGATGTGCCTTATCCGATCGGCCACAAAAGGGCGTTCGGTGAACAAGGTCAATTTACTGCTTATAAACTTCAATCTTCCATGAGA
>CAHIKZ030002889.1:150000-162500 GCA_903632075.3 Acanthosepion pharaonis
TACGAGCCTGCTAACTGCAAAGTTCACTGACCAGATTGTATGAATTTGTGTGCGAATAGACCTCGCCTCCACGTTTCATTAATTCTCAAATTTTGCTCGCATATTTTAAAGAAAAAGGAATGTACGAAAGTGTTACGATCACCTACGTCCTGAAGTAATACCGCATTAAAAATATTAGAATTTTATATGTTTTATTTTTATTTTTTAATGCGGTGTCCCCGAGAACGGGCAGGCGTAGAATTACTTATTTTCATTTTTGCGCAGTTCGTGATTTGAATCGTGTAATGAATAAACAAATTAGAAGCAAATCGTTTAATATATTGACTTGGTGCATAATTATCAGACGTTTTTTTAAACAATATTTATTATGAAAAAGAGAAACATAACAGTTCAATAAGAACATTTTTAAATGTGTATTCCGGAGTGTAGGATTATCGACACGCGTTTTATAACCTGAAAATGAAATATTTTCATCTAAAAACAAAAAAAGGAAACAAAACAGCTATTTTTATTAATAAATGACTCACCTAGAGAAACGCCTGATAATTATGCACCAATCCACTAATATTTGTAACTCGCTATATCTCTGTCTTAATAAAGATTTAAAAATAATTTAGCAGGCGATGATATTTTATTTGTGGTAACTGGATTTTTGGCGATTGCCTTACGCGTTTCCCGTCGTTTTTTACTGTGTGTCTAAAAAAATGTCGATTTTGCCATATTTTCTCCGCCGTTTGACTCGGGGAAGTCCAAATGATTTTAAGCCGAACCTCCAAAAGGTCTCTCCCAGTCCCAGGCAGTACTTCTCCTCCGGTAGGGGGTTGGGTATATTGCCCGGCGCCTGAGGCGTCCCCAAAAGCCGAGGGGGCTTGGGAAGTTTTTTTTTTTCCACTGTATTGCCGTTAAACCCACTTTAAATCTCGACCTTGTGTCACGTTCTGTAGCGACGTGGGTGCGCTGAAGATTACTCCTGGCCTTTTGGCTGGGAGCAAAATTTAATATGTGCCCTCGGGCATTTCACCTCTCGGTTTGGTTTGGTTTGTTTTACGGCATATCAGTCTCAATGTGTTATTTATTTAATTTTTATTGCTGGCAATGTTTTTTTTTTTTTTTTTTTTAACTTTCAAAAATGTATTCCTGACAATAGTTTTTTCTTTCAAAAATGTATTGCTGGTATTAAAACCTATTTTTACATTTTCATAGTGTTTTCACCCCAGTTTGGGGTTTAACTATTTACCCATAGGTGGGGTCCTAACAGGTGTTACCACCCCGGGTCAGGGCGGACCTGGGAACACCGGCAACTAAGAAGCGGTTCCACGCTCCTCATAACTTCCTGATCAGAGGCCATGCTGTTCGAGGTAGTTTATCATCGCACCCAGGACACGACAGAGCGCCACTGAAAATGTTTTTGAGTGGTATCTCCCTCAGTGCACCAAAGATGGGAAATCGGTAGTAATATCGATGCTACTTTCGAACCTGTTCGAACCGGGGGATCCTGAGCGCATGCACCCGGATTCCCCACATAAAATTGACCATGTGTCACTTCCTGCCTGCGAACGGAAGAGGCGGTAAGAAAATACAATCGCTTCTCAGGTTAAGATCAAAGTGTAGTATCTGTTCTTGTCAACTTAATCTGATTCGTTCTCCGTACATCTTTCTTTCTTTCTTGCTGTCCTTTATTTTCTCACTGAAACCAAGTAGTGTCTTTTCTCCAATTTTCACGCAATCAAAACGGAATTATCCATTACTTATGAGGTAATGACATCTTAATCGTGCGGACTAACGGAGGGTGGGACAAGCACAATTATAATAGAATAATGAAGAGTGTATTTACTCCGGGTCAGTATAAAATCAACGATAATAAGATAGAGTAACCTAGAAATAAAAGACTCATAATAATGTAATACATAATCACAGGGCGTGTATGTTATGAAAAACAACATTAATAAGATAGGGGGGACGGTAGAGTAATGGAAAGTGGATTGAGAAATCGGAGATCCAAGTTCGAATTCCAGTCGAATCCATTACATTCACTTACGTGCTAATACGCTTGTGAAAGTTATGACTTCTCTTCTTCTCCCCGCTACCCAGCTAAATAGCAGGATAGACCGGGTTCTATAGCCTTGGATGGCAACTGAGTAAATCTGCCTCGTCAGTCATGTATCGAAAGATACATGATCGCCTAAGCGTGTATCCCGCATGGCACATAATTGAAAATTAATAAGAAGATAATATTCATACTGAAGCGTGTTCTGATTAAAAGCAATAATAATGCTTTATGTAGAATATATGGAGAAAGAAATAGTCATATTGTATCAGAATGCAAGTGTATGGCTCAGAATGACTTCAAGAAATATTAACATGATAAAGTTACTGTCATTAGTCATTGCAAATTGTGTAAAAAGTGTGAATTTTGTGAAGCAATGGATATCGGCCCGGATTGAGGAATCAGAGAGCCGATTTCGAATTCCAGTCGGGTCCATTACGTTCACTTACGTGCTAATACCTTTGAATCCTATGAATCCTCTTCGTCTCTACCCCCCCCCCAGCTATGGGTAAATAAAAGGACAGACTGGGTTCTATAGCCTTGGATGGTAACTGGTCTAACGCAGAAAGAGGTGGCAACCTGGATCGAGATGCGGGACAAAATCTGCTTCGTTCCTATAGAATCACCGAAGTTAAGCAAGGTCAAGTCTTGCCAGTTCATGGATGGATGATCTTTTGGTAATTCCAGGTGCTGTAAGCTTGGATGTGAGGGTGGTGTAATGGATAATGAATTGTTAATCGGAGGGCCGAGTTCCAATTCCAGTTGGGCTCGTTATATTCACTTACGCGCAAATACATTTGGGAAATGTATGAATCTATCTCTTCTCTCCACAACTATGGGTTAATTAGTAAAACTTGTAACACTAAACCATAATTATCTCCACACCCCCTCCCACAAATTCTTATAATCTAAAAATATATTCTGGTTTTACATAACCCGCAAAATGTTGATAAGCCATAGAAAACGAATCAGTCAATCAATTAAACATGACATGTGTGATCATGGCTCTCCACCGTTTCTTATACTTTTTAGCTCTTACCAATGTTTATCTTTCCTAACTCTTCTTGTCCCTGTTCTGTCATCCATTTACACAAGATTGTAGGTTAAGTTAACTGCTGCTTTTCTCTTCCATTGGAAGTTGTGTGCAAAGTAAGGGTTTGAACGTCGTGAAAAGTGTTATGAACATGTGATCACAAAGAAGAAGTAAGTACGGAAGAATAGCAAAGTGAAAAGACGCTGGGATATTCCGATACAGGCGTTGAAAATTTTAAAGGGCAATAAACCAGGTTTTGGCCTCTGCTAGCAATATATATACATACATATATATATATACATACATATATATATATATATTTGAGAGAGCAAAGATAGAAAAAAAAGAGAAATGCAAATGACATGAAATTGGATACAAAATAAAAGAAGTTCGACAATGCTTTAAAGTATGAAAATCTGAAAGTTTGGAAGTAGTAGCAAAGAATGTGCTTACAGTACCAGTAATCACTGAAACACTGGGATTTTGTATAAAAATATGGTAAAAAACTTGCAAATATTAGGTTGTGATCAGGAAATAGTCATTACAAAGAAATGATTTGTTTATTTTCTTAAGTTTTCTTGAGTGCCAACCTGAAAATAAACTTCTTACTATCAACCAACATCTTATGATATAAATAATAATAATAATAATAATAATAATAATAATAATAATAACAATAATGATATCTATGTAAAATGTGCTTGATCATAGTCAAATACTCGGTGAAAAAATGTCACGGTGCCATTTCTGACCTTAAGTCTCTGGTTGAGACCCGGAAAGAAAAGAGTATGTTGTAGCATACCTATGGACGATAATGGGTATGTCGCCATTCACAGAAATACTGTAGTAAATACTGTATGTTGATCTGCAGTCGGAGATTCGTCTCCAGTTGTGCTGGTCAAACTCTCTGCCTCAGGGCAGAGAGGATCCCCAGACGAAGCTATGTCGAAGAGCAGAGTCTCGTCTCGGGAAACAGCTAACCGACCCCGTTTTATACGGGGTTTACGGGCTCGGATACCCCACATTAAATTCGGCATTGTGTTACATCTGACCGCGTGGGCGGTTGATAGATATTCTGCAGTTGGAGATTTATTGTGGAATTCACATGACACGCTTCTAGCAGTTAACTAATTCTACGCGCCGCTGGCGAATCTTATACGTGTTGTCCGTGTTATTATACATTACGAACCTTCGTTTGATTATTCTATTCAGTAACCTTCTCTAGATTACAACAGAGTATATACTAGAAATCAAAGGAATTAATAATAATAATAATAATAATAATAATAATAATGGGCGTAGAGATGCAACTACAGCACAATACACCGACTGAAACTGCAAAATACCTAAAAAAGACAGCAAAGACGAATGCAACCGACCAGTTACAGAAGCGATGGCAAGATAAACCGCTTCATGGCCAATACTCTGCCCGTACCAAACAAGCTGACGTAGACAAAATCCGTACCCATCAGTGGCTACGTAGTGCAGGGTTGAAAGCGGAAACTGAAGATTTTATCCTTACTGCGCAGGACCAATGCTTGCTAACTAGGAATTATCAAGCACATATACTAAAATATTGTGTCAGCCCAAAATGCAGATTCTGTTATAAATATCCAGAAACGATTGATCATCTTGTATCAGATTGCACGATATTGGTACCCACTGAATATAAAACCCGGCATGACAGATTGGGCCAATATCTGCACTGGAAAATCTGCAACTTCTACGGGAAGAAAACTGAAAGGAACTGGTATGAACACCACCCAGACCCGGTTACGGAGATAGGACTTGTTACAATTCTATGGGACTACACAATACACACTGACAGAACAATCAAAGCCAACCGCCCAGATATTGTTATTAAAGACCACAAACAAAAACGGTGCCTACTTGTTGATATGGCAGTCCCTGCTGACTGCAATGTATCTTTGAAGATATTCAAAAAGCTGTCAAAATACAAGGACCTTGAAATAGAAATCTCGAAAATGTGGCATATGGGAACATCAACAATCCCTGTTGTAGTTGGAGCCCTAGGACTGGTTGGAAAAGATTGCAGTAGACTAATTGAAGGAATTCATGACTCAAAGAGATACAAAAAAATTTTCTGACAAGTACAGCCCACACTTTACGAAGGTCTTTATCTATGTAATTTGTTTGTTTGTTTTTTTTTTTTTGTCAGTGGAAGTGGATGATGCCATTTTCTAACCTTAGGTCCCTGGGCGGGACCGGAAAGAAATGTAAACGCCAGAAATCAAAGAAAATAATAATAATAATAATAATAATAATAATAATAATAATAATAATAATATGAAGGTCAAAGAAATTAAACTGAAGAAATAGTGACCTCCGGAATGATGTTACTATAATATGAGATGTTCAGGTCACTATTGTCCCAGTTATCATTCAGGTGATGGTAATCTATACCATCAAACATACCACCGAATTTAAAGTCCTACATTAAGAAAAGCGGAATAACGCCTAGTAGCCCATCACTTCAGAGGTTTCTTGGCACTGCAAATATTCCAAGAAAAGCGTTATCTGTTTGAGGTCGTAGAAACTGATGAAGAGTACTTATAATACAAGATCTCAGGTTGAAAAGGAAAAAAAAAGATGTGGAAGATAACAATAATAATAATAACAATAATGTTATTTATTTATTTTTTCTAAAAAGATTTAAAATTAATATTAAAATTGAATGTAGAAACTATCTATGAAGTATCCCTAAAATATAAATATCTCTGACAATATCTGCCATCTATTATTATGCCCTTCGCGGTGAATAAGACGCAAAAAGACGAACGGCTGAAATATAAATTTAACAATACTAGCAGTTCCATCGTCATCAGTTATCTCCCCTTTGCAAATGCGGTATTCTAGTGAATGGCACATATGATCATGATAAATGCATTTTTGGCAGTCAGGCTATAATGTATATGTGTTTGTCTTACAAACTGATTAGCTGAGGTTAGGAGAGCTGATGCAAGAGCATTCTTTCGTTGTCTGCCGCATTATTATACATCGTACAACAATAAATATTCACATTATCATCTCCTGGTCTTGACAAAGGCTGGTCGGCCAATTGAAAGCGCTCGATATCAAAATAATGGACAATTCTTGCATTCGCTACCCGCCGATATTATAAAAGAATCAAGAAATAGTATCTTAAAAATTCCCAAAATTCTTTGTCCGGCAATTCTAACACTTATATATATATATATATATATATATATATATATATATATATATATATATATATATATATATATATATTGTATACAGATACACATAATACAGACACACACAAACATATATATATATATATATATATATATATATATATATATATATATATATATATATTTACCTATGCATCTGTGTTTATAAATGTATGTATGTGTATACATCGGGAAATCTACAGGAATAATACATCTATCTTTTTCTATCTATCTATCTATATATATATATATATATATATATATATAAATGAGTGGGGTAAACGTGTTCATATATGTATCAACATATATAAATTTTTTATCTTTTACATATATATATATATATATATATATATATATATATATATATATATATATATGTGTGTGTGTGTGTGTATGTGTTTAATTACACATATTTATATATGTCCACAAGTATATATCTATGTGTGTTTTATAGATCTATAGATGTTTATATATCTCGGAAGAACTAGTAGCGTTTACACATGTATGTGTGTTCTTGTCTGTATACTACGTATTTTACATGTGTGAATATATTTATATATTTGTCTCTCTGCACTTATGTGTGCCTGTACCCACACATGCAATATATATATATATATATATAGATATATATATATATACACACACACACACACACACACACACACACACACACACACACACATATATATATATATATATATATATATATATATATATATATATATACGCGAGGAGGAGTGAATGGTGACAATCGTGTGGTTTTGATTTATTCGTTCAATTTGTTTGTAATTTTTCATATGAAATGCAGTTATTAGTGTCCGAGAATGTTGGGCCTCACCAATTCTTCAATCGTCTTCTCTTACACCGTACGCGCTTTCTGATCGCAAACCCCACTCACAGACAACCTAAACTCAGTCAGCCAACGGTTATCGAATATCAATGTGCTGCGCTAAATAAATCAAACCCGTACGATTGCACAGAACTGCCGACTCGTTATAGATGACCGATTAGAATTTCGCCATTTCTGACGGGAAAGACAAAACGAAGAGCCCGAACCAGGCAAAAGCCATTGTCAGCGTAGACGAGGGGACCGCGCCTGGGTTGTGGGTAGACGTATCGGCAGTCGAGGATTAGCCATGGTGGATAGTTCAGTCAAGCCTGGCTGGACATTCTTTATCGTGAAGCCCTCGTCCGAGCGCTGGTTTAGACCTTGCTTTACTTTAATTCCCCCTTTACTAGCTTCACTGTCCCTATCTGGTGAGATTAGTTTAGGAGACTATGGTTTCGTTTTATCAAAATGGCAAAGTAAAACCTCTGTGTTCTAACCTCGGACCCTCCACTGGCTGTATCATCTCCACACGTTGTTTGGGTTTGTTGATCTGGTGTTTGTTTAAGGCTTGGGTTGGAATTGAATGAAAGCGAAAAATGATGTCGTAGTCGAAAGAAGAGGAAGGAAGGAAGGAAGGAAGGAAGGAAGGAAGGAAGGAAGGAAGGAAGGAAGGAAGAGGATGTTTTCATTTGGAGAAATGGGAAAAGATTAGTATTAAAGAGATTAATAAATCGATGTAAATTGAACGAAAAACCTCAAGAAAATAGATAAGAAATTATTGCAGGGAACGGAGAAAGAAAGAAAGAAAGAAAGAAAGAAAGAAATACAGAAGGAAATAAATAAAGAAAGAAAGAAAGAAATGAAGAAAGGAAAGAAAGATGGAAAAAG
Source organism: Acanthosepion pharaonis (assembly GCA_903632075.3). Classification (NCBI taxonomy): domain Eukaryota; kingdom Metazoa; phylum Mollusca; class Cephalopoda; order Sepiida; family Sepiidae; genus Acanthosepion; species Acanthosepion pharaonis. The sequence goes on from CAHIKZ030002889.1 coordinate 158,013, forward strand.
AAAAGCAGCGAAGAAAAAAAGGAAATCAATAAAGAAGTGAAGAAAGAAAGAAAGAAAGAAACAAACAAACAAACAAACAAACAAACAAAAATTAGACTACAAGTAAGGAAGAAAGAAAATCGAATGGCAATGCAAAAAAGGAAAAAAGAGAGAAAACACGAATCAAAAAAGAATTTGATAGAAATTATCTAAGGAAGGAAGGAATAAAAAAGAAAAACAAACAAAAATGGATGGATGGAGAAATCGATTTACAAATAGAGAAAGAAAGAAACAATGAATGACAGAAAAATTGCAGAAAGAAAAAGAAAGCATGACAGAAAGAATAGGAAAAATTCGAAAGAAAAAAAAATTACAAAATTCTTAAGATTGAACAATGCTAAATGATAGAAAGTATAAACGAAATAAATAAAAATTCAAAAACGAAAAAGTCAGAGCAAAGACCAAAAATGTACCAAAGACAAATACATAAAAGAAAGGCAAAAAAAAAAAAGAAAAATACAAGAAATAAGAAAGGAAATAAAAAACAGAATTGTACAACGAAATCGAATTACTTTAGAAAGGAAAAATGAATGTCGGAAGGAAACCAAATCGGGAAATTGAGGAAGCTCAGATAATATATGGAGGAAATCAAAAGACAGACTGTCAAAAAAGAATAAACGTCATTATTTATGGATGGCAAAACCAAAACTTAAAACGAAACAGTCGAAGCTTCTGGCAAAAAGCGGGAGTCGAAGGAGGAATGGTCTTTAAAAAGATTTGTATTAAGAAAACAAATGAGAGATGAACAGACGAACTAGTTTGCATCGAAATTGAGAACGGAAAAGGGGCCTTTATCGAAGCAGTAAATCTGAGAGGAATAAGAGACAGAAAAAAATGGAGGACAGAAAAAAGGCAAGGGAGATAATCCAAATTAAAGAAATTTAAATGTTTTGGCGAAATAGAAGTACGATAGGACGAAGGGTCCCTCTGAGATTATTTATTATTATTATTATTATTATTATTATTATTATTATTATTATTATTATTGTTGTTGTTGTTGTTGTTGTTGTTTTAGTTGCTTAGTCCTGCGAACATACTACCAAAAATATTTTCTACATAATTGTAAAACAGCTAAATAAAGACGCCATTGTTACTAATACATTAACATTATGTGGTGGGTATTTTAGAGGATATATGTGGGAGGTATATGTACTGAATATATATATATATATATATATATATATATATATATATATATATATATATATATATATATAAAGAATTAATCCATTTATTCTTAATCCGACAATTTTATTGCTTCAAACGTTATTTCAGTGAAAACTTCTTATTTTAAATAGACGCCCCATTTTTATTTAATAAAGAAGTGTGGACTAAGTCTATCGGCCTGTGCATTCGAGAAATATTAGTGAAGAAATTGTGTCCTTCGACAGGGATCGGAACTGCGTCCCCCTTTATAGGGGAAAACACCGTTTGATCCGTCATGCTTTGCAGCTCGGACAGCTCGAAGGGTTTCATTAGACATCGAGGCTCTTTTTACCATATTTAAGGACAACACATCTTCTGAAGTCAGTTTATTTTTCTCGAGAATCCATATCTACTTAGTTTCGTATCCGAAACGTAGACAAAACAATTTCTAAGAATTGATGGATTTGTTTTTTATCCGACAACTTCTATTATGTCAAACGTTATGATAGTGGAGACTTCTTATTTGAAATAGACGCCCAATTTTTATTTATTAAAAAGTGGGTATTACGTCTATCGGCCTGGACAATCGAAAAATCGAAATAAACGCTGTTTAATAAATTAACATGGGACGTTGATTTAAAAATTACTTTGCTTACACTTCGGATAAGAAAATAAAAATTCAGTTGATATGGACTGTCCAGAAGACATCGTCTTTCAGGGATATCTTAAAGAGTGTATGTACATTCTCTTTGTAGTGTCGTATGCAAATTAGATAGACAAGTATAAATAGAGAACAACTGGCGAACATAGAGTCTATGCCTAGCAAAACCGGTTGCTATTCAGGACACGGAGAACTGTACTACGACTACTACTACTACGCAGAGAGATATGCAAAACATAACAATGGCGTCGCCGATAGGATCGTTAAATTTGCTGGATGACCCAGAACACATAGAAACATGGATAAGAACTTTTGCTGTACTTTCAAGAATGAAAAACTAAAAAGAGAGAAAGTTACAAAAGTGGAACAGAGCAGGAAATGGAAGAAAGTGAAAATGAAAAGAGAGACGAGTATGAAGAAGAAGATGAAGAAAGACTGAAATCACCATTAAAGAGAAAACAAGAAAAACAAGAGGAAGGACAACACAATACGAAAATAATCAAGAATATTAAAAGAAAAAAAAGGGTATACGACCTCTCTGATTCAGGGAGGTGTAGCATCGTATGCAAATTAGATAGACAAGTATAAATAGAGAACAACTGGCGAACATAGGGTGGCTATGCCTAGCAAATCCGGTTGCTATTCAGGACACAGAGAATTGTACTACGACTACTACTACGCAGAGATATAGCAAAACATAATACTCTTAAAACGTTAATTGAACATTATTGGGTTGTGATACTCTCCGTGGACGAGCGGTCTAAAGCACTCTGGTGGCTTCCTCTATAGTCCACTAAAATTCGTTCGTGCATTGACTATTGCTACCACAATTAGTCTGGTGCTTCTGTTTTATATCTAGAGATTCTTGACAAAATCCAACAAAGAATATGCAACGTTATCGGTACTGGCCTGGCATATCGACTTCTGTCACTTTCCCACTGTCACACTAGAGCTTCCTTTTGCCTCTTCTGTAGATATGTTTTGTTTATTGTGATTTTTCTAAGTTTTCCTCATTAGTATCTCGACTTCACGAATTTAAGCGCAGCACTAGATTGGCAGATAGGTCTTATAAATTAATTTCACAGCTGAAATTACTAGTTTTAACCGCTATGCTAAGTGTTTCTTCTCCCGCACTTTTCGCTTGTGGAACTTTCTTTCAGTTTCCTGCTTTCTCGTCAACTACGATCTTCAGAAATTTAAATGCAATAAAATCCCTAACGTCATCTTCTGTCTCCTTGAGACCTGTTCATCTATTGGCCTCTCTGTTTTGTTCTTTTCAATCTCAGTAACCTCTTGCATTCTCGTTAATTTTCTTGCTTTGCTTTGGGGGCGAAATGATTAAAAAAATTGTAGATTGAGAAATAACAGTAAATATCTCGAATGGGATTTGAACTCATGTCCATTTTGTGTAAAAAGAAAAGATTAGTTGACCGCATCAGATACTTTAATCACTAAGCTGCAAAAACTTGACAGAGTTGCAACAGACCACACCCAACCTATGAACCTATGACTCCACTACGCAATAATTATCAGTGCTTTATATATATATATATATATGTGTGTGTGTGTGTGTGAAAATATATAGAAAATAGGAAAGAACTCGTTAGGTAAATAAGCCAAAGTTCTTTAGTATTTGTTATTATTTTTTAAAAAAAACAGTGCTCGATACAAAAGTAGAGACTAAATATAATTATTTATTTAAAAATATGATTCCATCGCTTTTTGTTTTCTTTTTTCCATCCTTTAAGTTTAACTTTCTTTCTTTCTTTCTCTTTCCCTTCACATTTATTTTCTTTCGGACTTTGTTTCAATTCTTACGATGCCATAGCTGCGGAATAACCGAATAACCATTTGGAATCGAACTCACTGCATTTGCCAATAGGTTTTTCGTACGTCTTTTCCTTAAGTACCGTCTCTTTCTTTCTTTCTTTCTTTCTTTCTTTGAAGAATCGTCTTCCTTTTCTTTTTTATTTCCCCTTTTCTTTCTTTTATTTTTCTTTTCTTTCTTTTTTTCTTTCTTTGTCTTTCCTACTTTTTTTTATTTATTACTCCTTTTTTAATTTCTTTTTTTTAAAACACCATTTTCCTTTCTTTCTCTTAAGCATCATCGATTTTTTTCCTTCTTGATTTTTCATCTGATTTTTTCGCGTTTTATCGTTCACTTTTCCGTTTCCTGTTTGCTCAACCATTTATTTTTCCTTCTTTTTCGTCGACATTTTCTTCCTTCCTTCCTTCCTTCCATTCTTTCTTCCTTCTTTCCTTTCTTTTCTTGTTTCCACATCTTCTTTTTCTTCTTCATCTCTTGTAATTAATACCATTTCTCTTCTTTTATTTTCTAATTAGCACTTTCTTCTTCTTCTTTTTATTACATTACTTTCTGTTACTTCCGAATATGTCTATTTGAACGTCCCGATACGGTCTTCTTCACACTTTTCCTTCCGGGAAAGTTGTATTCAAAGTAATATTTCAGAGAAGATTGATAGTTCTTTCCAAGAGTCGAGTCGATATTCTCTCTGATGTCCGGAAGAATTCACACAAGACTTGTTTTATCGTCGATATCAATGAAAACGCAAAAAGGATTTCGGGGACAATGGTAGGGAAGAGAAAAAAAAACAGTTGATTAAAAAGGAGAAAATACGTTT
>CAHIKZ030002889.1:165000-167500 GCA_903632075.3 Acanthosepion pharaonis
ATATATATATATATATATATATATATGTATGTATGTATGTTTGTATTTGTGAGATGCATTACACCTGCATGCGGATGCTATCACGGGAACTAGTATAGGCACTTTCAAAGCATAGGTTAGCCTCTCATAAGGTCACAGGTGTGCAATCCCCAGTGCGTTCGAGCCCATTGCTGTGTGATAATCGAGTGAACTACCATATGTTTCCCTAGAATAAATCCGTTTCTGTACATTCTGTAATCTGATTTCAGTCTCTCTTTCTCTATCTCTGTCTCTCTCGATCTCTCTATCTCTTATTACACACACGAGTATGGCCGTTCACATTTTTAAGCAGCTAAAACTAAGCCCTCCTATTCAATGGACACACAGTGGATGTTCCCCTATTGTTAAACGACCTTTTATATCAAAGTGGAGAAATATATGTCGGTTGAGATAGTTACCTATTGTTAACAAGAATGCTAGGAAAAATCTTGAGAGAGGAAAATCCCCAATTTGACAAAGGGAAATAAAGTGGTTTTTTGGATCCGATTTAAGGTTTGTGGCAAGGCGTTAAGGTTCGTTTTATTTGGGCGAATGTCCGTCATAGAGGTTTTCCATACGAGCGAATACCAATGTTGATGCGACCTTTTACAATTTAAACTGATTAAGAGGTTTTATAATTTATAAATAAGATATTATCTATCCGTGAGTACTTCCTATCCGTTTCATTTTGTGTTCTTGTTTTCAAGCGTAAACAGGGGGGAATGTTAGATAGCATCTGATAAATATGCAAACTCTCTCTCTCTCTCTCTCTCTCACTCTCTCTCTCTCTCAAAATAGTCGTTCTATGCCAAGAGCGAACAGACTTCGATCCAGAATGTATCTTGCAACGCAAAAATGTTATCCACTAAAGACTTAATAAATTAAGTAGCAGCGAAAATGACCATTATGTAACCGAATAACCGCTTTTGATATCAGCTACAGCAAATATATTAATGCCTTGTGCCAGACAAAGTAAAGAAAAATAATTAAAGAAAGCATAGGTTCGTGTCAGAGCAATGAAGTTAAGCAATATAAAACCTGATCAGTACTTAAATGAGTAACCGCTTTGGATATTACGTACTGTACATATATTAATACCTTGTGCCATACTAATTAAAACAAAGTAATTAAAGAAAGTACAAGGTTCGTCTCAGATCAACCAAGTTAAGCATTATCAAATCTGATCAATACTTAAATGAGTAACTGTTTTGGATATGAGATACTGTAAATATATTATAGTTTCTAACCAGGCTGAGTACAGAAAAATTATTTAAAAAAGAATATGTTTGAGTTTGACCAACGAAATAAAGTAATACCAAAACAAATGTTTAAATAAGTGACCTGTTTTGATATGAGGTACTGCAAATATATTATATCCTGATGCCAAACGAAATAAAATAGAGTAATTAAAGAAAGCATAAGTTAATGCCTGAGTAGCTGTAACGTTTGGACTATGATACCCGGGTTCGCATCTGACGATGGTCGATTTGTCAGTGAAGTAAGGATTTCAGTGTGCGGGACTGTTGGGAAGTGCCTGGAAACCATACCACGATTTGACCGAAGTTACAAACGAGCGTTCTGGCTTTGTTGAACCATAGTCAGGAAGGTGACTTGTTGGTGTTATTAGCATGTAGAGGCGGTCTTAAAAAATTTTCAAAAATAAGATATATTTTTCTGAAACTTTATTTGAGGAATATTAGCAGATTTACACTTTAATTTCTTTTGTATTACTTATGTTTAAAAAATCACAGAAATGGATTTTTTAACATGGGGATAGCTGTTTATTTAATCTGTTGACAGATTTACAGCTTGACTGACACAGGAAGTTCATCTAATTTTTTCTACGGTGGATATATCTGTAAAAATCTCTTCAAGAATATAATGTGAGCGCCATTTTTTTAATATTATTTTAACTACCCAGTAATGTTAAAAAAAATAGGAAAATCTTCTCTGTAGTCTAATGTTTTGTTGAATTTTAGAAATATTGGCTTTAAATTTATTATAGATATCGCTCTTGTTTTCTGATAAATAGAGGTCGCTAAATTGGAATAAGCTTTTCCAGTTATGATTAGAAAATATCATTTTTACTTGATAGCAATATCACCTAACCGGGATAAATTAAGACAGAATTTTAAAAGATTTCAAACTTTAAGAATTACTATAATTAAAAATTTAAAGAAATGAAAACAATTCTCGTAAAGTTTCATCAATAATCAAAAATATTTTTTCTCAAGACAATAGTGTCTATGATATATTTTATTCAAAAAAGCAATTACAGGCTTTTCTATTCAAATAATATCTTAGTTTTATTGCATTTCTTATTGGACGATTCAGAGCAGACTTTCAGTAACTAGGGGTCCTGTTTTACAAAATGAAATCGATGATTTAAATTCTCCAAGGAGTTCTGATTTTAATTTAATAACGATTAAGTTCTTTAAAATGAAATAATGTGGGGAGTGGGTAACAAATGTAAAAACACTAT
>CAHIKZ030002889.1:172500-177500 GCA_903632075.3 Acanthosepion pharaonis
TTTTAGCAGTGAGGCCGGCCTTATGATGAACCATATCTCACGCGGAAAAGGCTGTATATGCTTGATATAATCTTACATGCAGAAAATTCTGTCTCGTTCCAGAAAATAATTACAACAGGAAGTAAAAAAAAAATGTGTATTTAAATGAAAACAAAAAAATGTTTACATTAGGATAATAAACGTAAAATAAAATGTTCATTTTATAAGAAGGTCAGATGAAAAAAAATGTAAAATTTTAGAATCTTTAAAATGAACATTTGATCTATCACAGCCTCTACTATTTTTATTTTGGGATGCCCTCTATGTATGTGCTATCATAATCGGATACAATTTAAACTTGAATAAGGTCGAACAATTTATCGGTTGAAAAGTAGTTTTAATAACAACAACAGCTGTGTTTAGTTTGAGTAAATTCCTCGATTTCCTTTTCACAATATTTCGACCGTGTATATTCCGCGATTCCTCAGGTGTCTGTTACGTTTTGGAATGCTGTCTACTCACGTGCTATTCTTAGATAACTCATTCAGTCGGCCGAGGACAGACATTAATAGCCGTAGTCCAACGGAAGGTGATGATTTAAGCACAGGACCCAGGAACAGAACTTGTAGTGGCAAACACTGGACATGACGAGTATTAGAAAGGCTATGCATGCCCCTTCAAAACAGAGATTCGCGAACATTCCCGAACGCAAGTGACTATGCGTACTGTGTGATCGCGGCATCATCACCGCCTCTAATTTAGATCATCATCATCATCATCATCATCATCATCATCATCATCATCTCAGTTTTTAATCATCATCATCATCATTTAGATTTTTCATCATCATCATCATCTAGATTTTTCATCATCATCATCATCATCTAGATTTTTCATCATCATTATCATTATTTAGATTTTTCATCATCGGCATCATCATCATCTAGATTTTTAACTATCATCATCATCATCTAGATTTTTCATCATCATCATCATCATCTACATTTTTAATCATCATTATCTAGATTTTTAATAATCATCATCTAGATTTTTAATAATCATCATCATCATCTAGATTTTTAATTATCATCATCATCATCTAGATTTTTAATAATCATCATCTAGATTTTTAATTATCATCATCATCATCATCTAGATTTTTCATCATCATCATCATCATCTACATTTGTAATCATCATCATCTAGATTTTTAATCATCATTATCATCATTTAGATTTTTCATCATCATCATCATCATCTAGATTTTTAATCATCATCACCTAGATTTTTAATTATCATCATCATCATCTAGATGTTTCATCATCATCATCATCATCTACATTTTTAATCATCATCATCTACATTTTTAATCATCATCATCATCATCATTTAGATTTTTCATCATCATCATCATCATCATCATCATCATCATCATCTCAGTTTTTAATTGTCGTCATCATCACCGTTAATTTAGATTTTTCATCATCATCATCTCAGTTTTTTCATCATCATCGTCATCATCATCACTTCTAATTTTGATTTTTCATCATCATCTTATTTATGCTTCATTTAGGTTTTTATCATCGCCGTCGTCGTCTACGTCGTCGTTATCTTCATATCTCATTTACGTTTTGCATCATCGTCGTCGTCATCATTATCATCCTTATTATTATTATTATTATTATTCGTGGTCGTGGTGTTATTAATTCGCTTAGTACAGCATTATATATTCCAGAGATACCAATTTCACGACGACGTAGCTGATGGTAATCCCGAAAGTTAATTTTGCAAAGGATGTATTAAAGGAGCACTGGAATAAGTCTGTGATAATCCTAAGCTGAAACCTGAAGATGGGTTTAGGCGCCGCTTTACGAGGAAAAATATATTTTCGTTAATATTTAGTGGTTGGTTACTATCCGGACATTCCTCCGATTTGTACGATTAGATTCGTTGATTTTAAAACATGTCAACCTTTGTTGGGTTATTTAATATGGAATTTGTATGGGAGCACTGATTGAGGATCAAACTCACTACTCGGTTGTAATGGTCAATCAGACTAGCCTCGCTGACCATTAACCCCTTCCGACCTCCTCTCGCATGCGTATGCAAATTTTTTGTTTATGTGTAAACTGGCTATTAATATGTATTTAATTTGGCAGTAGATTAGCATAAATTGAAGATTATTCGCGAGTTCATGATAGAATAAGGAGTGGGTGAAGAAAAAGAGAGAGAAATGTAGAGAGATGGAAAAGAGAGAGAGAGGGAAGCTGGATAAAAGTCTGCGCATGCGCGCCATCTCGTTCTTAAGGGTTCGCATTTGTACGCATCTCTATTGTCAAACAGGGCGGTTTACGTGCAAGTTCGGCAAAACGACACAATTTATATGGGCGCCAAATGTCCTGACACATCTCGGGAGAGAACGAAAAATAAATGTGGGTAAAACGGACGGACGTCAAACTGAAGGACATTTATTTATTTATTTATTTTTTTTTTTGACAAAGGGTACATCACGACCTCTGTTAGCATCAATGACAGCGCTGGCTAGCGACAGTTGTGGTCAGGAGAGTGAGCAGGCGGAAACAAGGACAGTGATACGGGCGATCGAAATGACCGATAGTATTCTAAAAATGCTCTTTCCGTATCTGCTGTTCAGTACAAACGAAAACTTATCTCATCACTGAGAGAAGCTACAAAAATCCTAGTGCTCCAATAACAACTGAATCTAACGTCGTCCCTGCTTTCCACATTCCTGGTTTCTAGTACCCGATAAGTCATTATATCTATATAAGGGAGTGATGACCACGTTCTTTTTTTTTTTTTTTTGTCCTCCTCTTCTTCTTCTCATTATTATTTCCTTTCATTTCTGGTGTATTCTCATTTTTTTCCGGGTCCCGACCAGAGACCTAAGCTCAAAAATGGCATCATGACGTTTTCCACTGAGCAGTTTTGAAAAGAAAAAAAAATCATGCATATTTTACATAGATAATACCCGTCATAGATATAGGCTGTACTTAGGAAAACATTTTTTTTGTATTTCTTTAAGGCATGGGCTACCAGGAATCCCTTCAATGAGACTATTGAAATCTTTTCCAATCAATCCGACGGCTCCAATTATAACTGGAATTGTTGATGTCCTCATGTGCCAAATTTTTGAGATTTCGATTTCAAGGTCCGTGTATTTTGATAGTTTTCTCAAGATCTTCAAAGACACATTGCAGTCTGCTCGGATTGTCAAGCTTATAAGAAGGCATTATTATTATCACTATTATTATTATTATTATTATTATTATTATTATTATTATTATTATTATTATTATTATTATTATATCTTCCTTTTTACGGCTTTCGTTTTAAACCGGAGATCTTGCATTAAGACGAAGTCGTACGACCTCAGATAGATATCACCTTTCGCAGTGCCAAGCAACGTAGACTTCTGACGCGACGGAGTACTAGAACTTTATTCTGATTTTCTCAATGTAGGACTTTTAAATTCAGAAGTATATACCATAAAGCTTGAGTGATCACTAGGACAATAATGACCTGAATATCTCCACATTCTGACAACTTCAATCCGGAAGTCGTTGCGTTCCTTGAGTTTTTCAATGTCGATTGGATCTGCTTACTGCATCCACTTGCAATTTAGTTTACAGTTTGCTTTCTTTTCTGCATCATTTGCTTCTTTTTTTTAATTATTTTGACGTGTGTATCGGGGGGTTGAATCAGTTTTTGGGGTTTTTTTCAGTGAAATTCGCCCGCAGTTGATTCTATAACACTTACCACAATTGCAACAATTTTTATGTTATCATTTAGTGAATGACAGAAAAATCGCAAGAGTATTAAAAACGTTCCCCCTTTTAATAAAACTAATGCGGGTAGCAAATACTGTTTCAAATAAATCTTATTTAATCTGCGAGCCCACATATCTGAATAATCTTTTTTTTTTTTATTGCGGGATTCTTGAAAAAAAAAGGGGGGTTAACAAGGCAGAGGTTTCAGTTGTGACTTCGTTATTTCCGTTCCCGCGCTGTTCGTTGTACAGGTCAAAGAGTATCAACCCCAAATACTCAGATAAAAAAAAAAAAAAAAAAAACACTAATAAGAAGGAATCATGCTAGTCATTAAATAACAGCAATAATGAAGTGTGTATTAACATGATCAAAACCCAAAATAATAAAATAGATTAAAACTAGCTATAAAATAATAGTAATAATAAAGAGTGAATTGGCTCAGAATGTTGTGATAAAAAGCAACAATAATAAAAGTGATTAATAATAATAATAATAATAATAATAATAATAATAATAATAATAATAAAAGCTATCAAAATACAAGGACCTTGAAATGGAAATCTCAAAAATGTGACACACGAGAACATCAACAATTCCAGTTGTATTTGGAGCCCTCGGATTCGTTGGAAAAATTCCAATAGACTTATTTAAAGGATTCCTGGAAGTCTATGCATTAAAGAAATACAAAAAATTGTCCCCACGAGTACAGTCTATTTCTTACAAAAGGCTTCATCTATGTAAAATATATATATATATATATATGTGTGTGTGTGTGTGTGTGTTTTTAAATTGCTCAGTTAAAAATATCATGATACCATTTCTGATCTTAGGTCTCTGGTCGGGACCCAGAAAGAAATGAGTATACACCAGAAATTAAAAAATAAATAATAATAATAATAATAATAATAATAATAATAATTATAATAAAAATAAAAATTGATGCAAATAGACCAGAAAGAGATTTCAAAAAAGTAACCTGCCAATTAATTGATATGACTTGTAATTTTGTGAAAAAAAGAATTTCAAAAACTATCAAATTATAAGGGTTTGCAAATCTGTGTAACACAAAATGTGGGAAATTGAAATTAGGATTATCCCTGTAGTGATTTGTGGAGGTTAAAGGAGGGTGAATAAAATCCCTGGACGCATCATCACCTCAGAGATAAAAAAGATTACTTTGTGAAGAACTACACATATCATCCTGCAAATCTCCCTTAATCTAAATGAAACCCC
>CAHIKZ030002889.1:185000-222500 GCA_903632075.3 Acanthosepion pharaonis
ATTTCATTTGTCAGAATAAATTATGTTCATCACAGAAAATCCTCTTTCAACCCCCGCAGAACTTACAGCAATGGCATTATTTATATTTTTAGCTATTATATATCGGCTATTAATATATAAGATTATTTTCGGATAATCCAACAATCGGTTCGCTACGCTTTTTATTATTTTAAGAATTGGTTCGCGCGAATTTTGAGCTGAATTCTAACCTCCTGCACCAGAGGATATAAACAAAAACAAAAAAAAATCACCCGCAAAGCAGGACTTTAAAATATTTACCGAGCCTAGGGTGAGAAGCACATATGGGGATCGATCTGACGACAAATGCGAGTTGGTCGGCAGAATGAACATGCTGTTTACTGCGTTACAATAGGGGAACATGCAAGAATTGTTTGGGTGCAAATACATGTGCGAGCGCGCACGCATGCGCGATGTGTTGATTCGTGTTAGGTATGAATTTTGCATTGGTCTGGAATGTGCTGATTGGTTGTTCATCAGTGAAAGAATGGGCGTGGGTGTAGGGGGACCTCCGGTCACAATCCATTAAACACCGGCAAAGCTGAACTTGATTTCTATCTTTCATCTCGACTTTTTTTATGATTTGAATCTGATGAAAAGAAATTTCACATTGGTGGGTCCTGTGCGGCATAAAGTAACGCATTAGAATTTCTAAGGAGAGGGAGAAAAAAAATAAAAAGACGAGAGGTAACAAAAGGAAAGACACAAGAAATGGTAAAAAGAAATAAAAAAATAATTAAATTGAAATGAGTACTAGCTGGAAGAACGAAAGGAAGGAAAGAGTGACGTCATATAATTTGGGATAAAGAAAACACAGAAAGAAAATAAGCGCGGGAAGAAAAGGAGAAGTTAGAAGGAATGAAATTGAAAAAAAAGAAACGGAAAGGATGAGAAAGAGAATAAAAGAAATGAAAGAAGGAAATGAGAAAAAGAATGAAAAAACGATAAAGGTCTGAAGAATTAAAACAGTGAAAGAAGAAAAGTAACGAAAAATAAATAAAGAAGCTAAAAGTAAAGATTTCTGAAAGAAAGAAAAAAAAGAATAATGTGGAGACAAAGAAAAAACAAGAAACAAAGACGATTAGTAAGAAAAAAAATATCTGAAAGAAAGAAAGAAAGAAAGGAAGGGAGGGAGGAAAAGAAAGAAAGAAAGAAAGAAAGAAAGAAAGAAAGAAAGAAAGAAAAGAAAGAATAATGTGGAGACAAAGAAAAAACAAGAAACAAAGGCCATTAGTAAGAAAAAAAGTAAAAATATCTGAAAGAAAGAAAAGAAAGAAAAGGGAAGGAAGGAAGGAAAGGAAGGAAGGAAGAAGGAAGATTAGTAAGAAAAAAAAAAGAAAGAAAGAAGAAAGAAAAGAAGAAAATAATGTGGAAGGAAAAAAGAAAAAAATGAGACACAAAATCATTAGAAAGAAAAAAAATAAAAGAAAGAAAAGAAAGAAAGGAAAGGGAGGAGGAAAGAAGAAAAAAAAAGAAAGAAAAAAAAGAAAGAAAGAAAGAAAGAAAGAAAAAAGAATAAAAGACAAAGAAAAAAAGAAAAAAGAATTGAAAAAAGAAAAGAAAGGAAAGGAGGGAAGAAAGAAAGAAAGAAAAGAAAGAAAGAAAGAAAAAAGAAAATGAATAAGACAAGACAAAAAAAAACAAGAAACAAAAAAGAATTAAAAATAAAAAAAAAAAGAATGAAAAAAAGAAAGGATGGAAAAAAAAGAAAAGAAAGAATTAAAAGAAAGAAAGAAAGAAAGAAAGAAAGAAAGAATAATGTGGAGACCAAGAAAAAAGACCATTAGTAAGAAAAAAGAAAAATATCTGAAAGAAAGAAAGGAAAAGAAGGAAAAAAAAGGAAGGAAGGAAGGAAGGAAGGAAGGAAGAAAAAAAGAAGAAAAAAAAAAAACAAAAAACAAAAATCATTAGAAAGAAAAAAGAAGGAATTAAAAAGTAAGAATAAAAAAGAAAGAATGAAAAAAGAAAGAAAGAAAAAAGAAAGAAAGAATGAAAGAAAGAAAAAAGAATAATGTGGAGGCAAAGAAAAAACAAGAAACGAAAGACATTAGAAAGCAAAAAAGAATGAATAAAAAAAGAAAGAATTAAAAAAGAAAGAAAGAAAGAAAGAAAAGACCAAAAAAAGTGTAAAAAAAGAAAACAAAAAAAAAAAAAGGGAAAAAAATTTGAAAACAAAAAATTAGAAAGAAAAAAAGAATGAAGAAAAAAAAGAATTAAAGAAAGAAATGAAAGAAAAGAAAGGATAAATAAATAATAAACGAAAAAAGAAATAACTTTCCCCCAAAAAAAAGACTCATGGGAAAGAAAAAAGAAAAAAACAGAAAGAAAGGAAAAGAATAATAACGGAAAAAAAAAAAAGACTATGGAAAAAAAAAAACAAGCGGACAAACAGCATAAACAATAAAAAGGAAACAAAAAGCACAAACCCAAAAAAGAAATGGACAAAAAATCAACTTAGAACAGAAATATATATATATATATATATATATATATATATATATATATATATATATATATATATATATATTGATAATATTAGTGGAAAATATACATACATATGCAAAATATATATAAAATATTCCCATACATGTATATTTTCAGAAAAAAAAAAATTTTTTCAAGAGGAAGGATCCAGGTAGAACTCAATATCTAGGACAGAGTAAGGATATAATAAAAGGCTTAAATATTAGTGTTTAAGCCTTTTTATTATATATATATATATATATATATATATATATATATATATATATATATATATATATATATGTGTGTGTGTGTGTGTGTGTGTGTGTGCAGGTATGCAGAACACGTTGGTTGCATAATCCGGAGTTCCTTAGTATTTTTGTTTCATTTTTTTTAAGAAGACAGTGCTCCATACAGAAGTAGAGCTTATATTATAATATTTTTTTGTTTAAAAATATGATTCCTTCGCTACATAAGAGTTCTCATGTTTCAAAAACGAGAGCCGAAACCATCCAAATAATTATTAAAATTATTAAATTATTAAAATAAACATATAAATAAATAGATAATCAGATAGACAATAATAAAACACAATCCTCCCGACACATAACGACTTGTAGACGCGCCATAAAATTATCTCTCACTGGGAACGAACTAGAGGATGACCGCCAACATTAGCCTTGAAATAGATACCCTACCCAACCTTAGCAAAACCTCTCAGAAGATGATGAATCTATAGATAAGAATTAACTCTCTGACCACTTAACGAAGAAAACTAGTCTAGCCACTCCCACAATAACGAATGTTATGACGGACCATGCCTAAAAACACACGTAAACCAAAAGATAGCTTATTCCTAAAATTTCGCTTGAAGATGAAACGGGACTAAACACCTCAATTCAACTTAATTTTAATGCTTTCCTCTGTACTCTTTTCCTCTCAATCTGTCCTGTGAGTATCAGATTTGCCAAACCCTCTTTCCTCATTACGCGCCCCAGAGATTTCAACTGTCTCTACCTGATGTTAAGTATAAATTTCCTTTTCGCTTCTCTATTTTCTCCAAAACCTCGCGATTGCTCATATATTTGCGCCATGGTATTCAATACCACATCCCAAATGAAACTTCTAATAGAAAACAGCGTTTCTGCTTCATCTGCCGATGTCAATGTACAGGAAATGTGTGTATCTTTGCTGATGACATAGGTATTCATAGTTGGGATAAGAATAATGTTTATGGCTTACGACCATATCACGTTAAAACACCGCTTCCCGTATGATCACCGAAGTTAAGCAACGTTGAGCTTGGCCAGTACCTAGATGGGTGACCGCTTGTGAATAGAAGGTGCTATAAGGTTGGATGTGCGGGTGGTGTAATAGATAACAGAATTGCTAATCGGAAAGCCGGGTTCTAATTCCAGTTGGATTCGTTATATTCGCTTACGCGCAAATTCCCTTTGGGAAAAGTATGAATCCATCGTGACACCAACTAACTATGGGTTAAATAGTAATACTTGTATCTCTAAATCATTATTATCTCCCCCAAACTAAAAATAGTTTCTGGCTTTAAATAACCTGCAAAGAATTGCTAGGCCGTAGAAAAGGAATCAATCAAGAATGATCTTAACCAAAAAATCAACATCCCCTGTCAAGTGTTCCGAGAATCAGAACCCAACATAAATCTTTCCAAAATAGAAACTATGATCAAGAATTGAGACGAAAGCAGTGATGGCTGAATCTATCATTAAAAATTCAGGATGTGGAATTAGTTAAATAATCAAATGCTGCAAATCTCTCGGTGTGCGGATCATTTATAACAAGTTTATTCTCGAAGGAAATTGAACATAGCTACGCTAGGAATAGTTTCGTCCAATGTAGCAAGTTGCTAAAAAAAAAAAAAAAAATTAAAGTAAAATCTCGATTCGTGTTTGTTATGGTCCGGTTCCTTGTACCCCGGGTGATAGTCCAAGGTAGAACCAATAAAGAAGAACTCGAACACAGGTATGGAATAACATAGATATATTACAAATAGGAATATATACAGAGAAGTAGAAGTGTTAGTACGAACAATCAGGTTTAGTAGAGAGAACAATGTAGTCTCGACCAGTATCACTATTCCAATGTCTTGTAGTAATTGTCTGAACGCGACTCTGTTTCGGACTGACTCTGACTCGACTGTTGACTCGACTTGAACAGCTGACGATATTCAGTTACCCCCCCCCCCACGAGGGTGTCATGTGGCACAAGGCCTTTTTAACGTGGGCATTCCTGAGCCATTAGGCCTTTTGAACCCGTGGGTTCAGGACCGGTTTAATCTCCCGAAGGAGACTCCGCCCTTCGGCATTAGGTTCATCCCGCCCTAGGAAAAATAGTTTAACCGTGCAGTCGGTTCAGAGTTGAGCGACTGACGATATTCCCACCCCCCCCCACGAGGGTTCGTGGGAGCCATTAGGCTCGGCAAAAAATAGCCCATTTAAACCCGTATAACGGGTTCAGGGCCTCCCCGAAGGAGACTCCGCCCTTCGGCGTAGCCTCCTTTAGGAAGAGAGTTCACTTGAACTGCTGAGATATTAGGAAGAAGGCCTTTTTTTTTAACCGTGTATAAAGTCGGTTCAGTTCCTCTCCATCCGGAGACAGAGAGTTGACGATATTCAGAAACCCCCACGAGGGTGTCATGTGGCACAAGGCCCTTTAATGCTCAGCCAAAATTTTTGAACCCGGCAGGGTTTACCTCCCGAAGGAGACTTCATTCGGCGGCTCGCCGTCCGGAACAGAAGTTGAACCCATTCAGAAAATCTGGGCCGTATGAACGGGTTCAGGCACAAGGCCTTTTTAATGTGGGCATTCCCGAGCCATTAGGCTCAGCCAAAAATAGCCCATTTAAACCCGTATAAACGGGTTCAGGGCTGGTTTTACCTCCCCCGAAGGAGACTTCGCCCTTCGGCGTAGCCTCCTTCGGGTTCCGGAGACATGAACCGATCCGCTCAGAAAGTATCCGTGAGGAAGAGAGATGTGGGCATTCCCGAGCCAACCGATCAACCGGTAAAGGGTTCACTTGAACTTCGCCCTGCCTCCTTTCCTACTCCTAAGTTGAACCGATCAAATTTCTGGAGTTCTGACTCCTTTCCTACTCCTAAGGCGCAAATTTATTAAGTATGGAAGAGTCCATTATTATTATTATGGGTAAGATCCCATAACAGTGTTCTCAGTATCGTCAGATCGAGACTTTCATATGGACGTCATGCATGGCGTCAAACTCATTCAGAAATATCTAAACTGTCAGCTGTATACAACCGTTTTCACGGATCAATGATTAAAAATATCGTTGAGCCTGGGCAGCGTATAGATATCAATGACAACCATCCTTTTTCGAACCTCGTGTACTGACGCTACGGAATCGCAAACAAAAGAAATGTATCGGATATCAGAAGCCACGTCACTTGAGCACTTTCAAAAGCTGCTGCAACAACTAAAAGAGATAACAAGTAAAAATAGTGACATAATTAAGATGATGACATCCCATAATTTCAAACAAAAGGCAGAGAAATGATCGCCCCCATTAATACTTGAAAGAACGATTACTGGACTTGAGAAACCTATTTCCTTGAGAAATTGCTTTAATAGAAAGATTTTTATAAATTTCATCCGGCAGAAACACTGGCTGCTCGGTTAATAAATGCCGAATATTTACTTACAAGGAAACGGTCAACATTATACCATTAGGATTAGACTAGGCCAAAAAAATAAATCTTTCTTCGAGTCGATAACCATCACGTGGTCTGTATAACTGATAAATATTAACGGATTTAAATGTGGACATTCGTTTTTTAATCGCGATTTATCCAAAGTTCGTAAGGGTATTTTTTTGCTGATACAATCAAAAATCAACAAGTTAATGTCGTCTGCTGTTCTCAATCTCGAGTGTGACGTACTGCGAAACGAGCGCTTCCCACTAGCGCTAGATTCATGTTTTATTTGCTGAATATTTGCATTTTAACAGGCGACGGAGACGAGGTGGCGCGAACAGTGACTCAAGGTGACAGATAAAAATGACGCCAAGAAGATGGCATAAATAAAGAGAAGAATTTCTCTTTTGTTATTGGCATTGTTGTTCTGATTATAAGCAAGTCAAGCCGAGCAGTGGAGCATTGAAAGCAGAAGATTCGCAATTTCTGCAGTCTGTTTATCAGAGCCATCAACTAACGAAGCGTTCAGGTCTTCTTAATAGGCTAGTAAATTCGCTAGGTTACGGTAAAACAATGTGCTTGCAATTTATTATTAATGTCAAGGTGTGTACAAGGATGTTCGTCTTGATTCGGTCGAGGGTGTTTATTAAACCTGTCGCAGATGAAGTGGAGTTCGTGCGAAATGAAAGGAAATTATGGAGGAAGGAAAGGAAGGAAGGTAGTGGGTGGAAGGAAGAGAAGGTGGAAGGAAAGAAAAAGAAGAGGATTTAAGAGGAAAGCGAAGGAATGCAAGGTGTAAAAAAAAAAGAAATTGGTGGGTAGGAAGAGAGAAAAAGTAAGGAATGCAGTTTGGGAAAGCACAAATAGCGATCACCGTTTCTTTCAAAGTGAGCAGTGTGTGCCCAGAAAATCGAGAGTGGCGCCGCGAAGCTCCTTCCACGGGGACGACATTCAGCAATTGAGTCTCAATTTGCTACTGCCTAAAACTATCATTTTTTGGGGGGACAATCTCTTCAATACCATGGGCCAAACATGTGAGCAACGACGAGGTATTAGAGAGAATGAAAACAAAGATTTATACTTAACACCAGAAAGAAGCAGCTGAAAGTGTTCTGACAGAGTAGAGAAAGTGCGATACTGAAATCCGAAGACGTATTGTGACGGCCAAAGATGCATTCCAAAAGCTAAGCAGAGTATCAAGAAACAAGGAAATTTCGTTGGAAACAAAGAAAAGACTGCTGAAATGTTACGTGATATCTGCTATAGCAGCGAAATGTTGGACAATCTCCTCAAAGATGAAGAAGACACTTGAAACGACAGAAATGTCGTTCTAGAGAAGGATGCTGAGAATATCATGGACATATCATGTAAGCAACGAGGAAGTTTGAGAGTAAATGGAAAACAAAAAGACACTTATACTTAACATCAGAAAGAGAAAGCTGAATTTTCTATAGATAAGGGACTTGAAACTCACAGGACAGATTAAAGGCAAAGAGGATCAGACGAAAACAACGCATAACCTACTTAGTGAGATTAAGTAAATGGATGGCGGGATAAGGTTTAGGAGTGATAACAAAAAGCTAAAAATTTGTTAAGAGATACAAAATACAGGAAATGGTAGAGAGCCATGATCGCCTACGCCCTGAAGAAGAAGATATGTATATGGTGAAAAGTGGGTGTAGAACGTTCGAGTCCCTTCGTAACAGTTTTGAACATGTATCACCATTTGTATTAAACGCAGACAAACCATTTTTAATAGAATAGAGAAACTGGAAACAAAAAGGAATCTTATATTCAACATCAGGAAAAGACGGTTGAAATTTCTAGGGCATATAATAAGGAAAGAAGGCTTAGAAAATCTCATATACAGGTTGAAGGCAATAGGGGCAGAGGAAAACAACGCATAAAACCTACCTAGCGAGCTTGAGTCAATGGATGGCGGAACAGAGTTTAGGAGAAAATAACAAAAAGACAAAGTGCTACAAAAGACAGGAAATTGTGGAGAGCCATGACCGCCTACATCCTGTGGGGATACAGCACATAAATCAGAAACTATATTCTGCGCATTTACAAGCACAGATGTGTAGAACTGGGTACTGATCATTTATGCATTCCATATCACATCCTGACAAGACAGTTGAGACAATCCCAATGAAACGCTTTTGTAGACTGTTTTTAAATGTAGAAGGGATATAGTGGTAAGTATATTGATCCCCAAAGATGATTGGATTATTCGAAGAGAACTAAAGCTTGGCTTGGGACAGGCTGTTTCTTCATGTACTTTACACGTCTGGGTTTTAGCAGACTGTTTTGGAAACGTAGAAAGGATCCTGAGATAAGTGTACTGATTCCCCAAGAGGATTGGATTATTTTGTTATTTCTCCACTTATTTCTTCATGTAAGTTACACGGCTGGATAGTTTCAGGACTTGTATTCACGGTTAGATGCTTATGTAGCCAGTTTTGTCGCAGGTAGGATTTATAACCCGTGACATCAAGGATGGGGTTTATTAAACAAACATGTGAAGGCTTTCTGTCGCTCAACTGATTACATAGATAGTGACGCAGCAAATACCAAGAATTAATATAAGAATTCATTGCATATGATTTTAATATAGGAACATATTGTAAATGATTTTGTTAGAGAAATGCCTTACAAATTATTTTATTGTCAGCCGGTAATATAACCCGTGATATGATGAGTAGGATTCATTAGACAAATATGTTAAAACTTTAATTCCTAGCAAGCGATCTCTCCTCTGACCTAGCTTTAATAGCTCAGTGGGGGGGGAGGAAACTGGCTGGTCACATTCAATGCCTCGAAAACCAAACTAAAACCTTGAATTATCTCCTATCGCGATGAATAGGGGCTCTTTCGGGGCAGCTTAGTGACTTGAGCGACTACTGGGACTCAACCCAGACCTCAAGTGGAATTCTTACACACGATCTATCGCTAATGATGATAGATGGTCGGTTCTATGTAAGTAAATGAACTCCTCCTGATATCCTCTACCTTTACAAGAGCCAGATCAGGCCAAAAATGGAGTACTGCTGTCATATATGAGCAAGAACGTCCGGTCTTGATAGACACCAAAAGCATCATCCCGTCCTTGCCGGTGATGAATCATTTTCCACGCTATAACCGATTTCCCACAGACAAAACATCGCAAGCCTCTCACTGCCCTATCGCTATTTCCATGGAAAGGGTACAGACGAACTACAGGGTGCGATAGGTAAATTGTCGCCATTTTATATTTTTAATTTCGTGCATCCGCCATGTTTTTTTTTCTTTATTTTGTCGATCGCATAGCATAGTAGTGTCAGTTGGGTAAAATAAATGAAAAAAAAGAGCATCAGGACGCAATTCACTCCGCCAGAAATTTGGAAACGGCAAGCTGTACTGCTTGGCATTCGCACCGTAAGCTCTAATACGAATATTTCAGAGGATGTCAAAGGATTCGAAAAGTGTTGGATGATATACCCAGTCAACATCATGGTGTGTAGAGTGAACACTAAGGATGGCGAAGTGATGCCTCCATTCATCTCCCCATAGGACCTCAGACTCAACACGGAAGCCTACATCAAGGTCCTTGAGGAGGTAGTGCTGCCCTGGGTCTAGAAAGTGGCTGCTGGAAGAACCTATGTTTGGCAACAGGACTCTGCGCCATGTTACATAAGAAAGAGAATCCAGTCATGACTGTCAGATCATTTCACCCCTGACTACCTAACACCCCAAACTGCAACTCCCTGATTATTATTTGTGGGGGCGCACTTGAGTGAGAGACCAAAAAACTCCTTGTAAAACCAAAGCACTGAATGCAAAGATCATGGCAACATTCACCAACTTAAACAAGGGGACGGCCCAGAAAAGATGCAGAAGTTTCCGAAGATGTCTGGAGGCCGTGGTTGAAGCCAATGGCGATTTTATTGAATATATTTTTTGTGTCATTTTGGTAAATATATCTGTTAAAATGAGATGTCATTGTTATTTTCATCGATGAATGAATTGTCATTTAGACGACAATTCATTCATCGCACCCTGTACATTCCTCAGTTTCACCAGTTCTAACCTTTACGGTACATTGTAAAGAAACACCCCTCAATTCCCTTTGCATTCCACTGGTGAGATCTAAGTTCAACTCAAGCAGTTTCTTCCCACGAACTACTGCTTTGTGGAATCGACTCCCAAGAGGATG
The DNA here is from genome assembly GCA_903632075.3 of Acanthosepion pharaonis. Classification (NCBI taxonomy): domain Eukaryota; kingdom Metazoa; phylum Mollusca; class Cephalopoda; order Sepiida; family Sepiidae; genus Acanthosepion; species Acanthosepion pharaonis. The sequence continues at coordinate 195,360 of CAHIKZ030002889.1, forward strand.
TTTTCCAGATCACTCCAATTTTAACTTGTCGAAATTTAGAATTAACTGTTATCTTCCACACATATCCCTATAAACTGTGCCTCTTACCACTTGAAATATAAAGTTACAATCTTATATCTCAAGTGGTTCGTGGGCCTCGTACAGGTTGAACATTATTGTAAAAACAAATGTTAATGTGTCGTGACACTGCAAATTCTAAGATCTAATATAAGAATTAATTGGAGATTATTTTAATAAAGGAATACATTGTGAATGATTTTACTAGAGAAACGCATTAAAAACAATTTTATTGTTAGCTATTTATATAACCGGACTTTGAATTTATGACACAAATAGGTTAAATCTCTTTATTACATTATTATAATGACACCGTAAATATTAAAACATATTTAAGTATTAAGGAAATGTCAAAATATCTATATTATATTATTATTATATTTATTTTGTAGACAAGGGTTTCGCAACATGGGTGCCACATCCCAAGCGGTAAGCGATTTCAACTGTTGGGTGAAGGGTGAACAACTGAACAGAAAATGGTAGCCGATTGGAAATTATGCTGGGCGTTATTTGATTTTGAGTATTAAAAAATATTTCAAAATATGCTATCCGAAAGAATATTCAAAGAAGATATGCAAAGAGTGTGTATTAAAAAAAAAACAGAGTAAATGGAAGTAACTGGGTCATATTCCTAAAAGAAATTACCCCCGAAAACAAAGAATATTTTGGTATTTTTTATAGCTTTAACATCTTTTTTTTTTTCGGATATAAGTCTGATAAGGGAAGACAAACTTTGCCAATAAAATGACCTCAGGAAAAGTGACTGACATCGAGATGCCAGATCAAGAGTAATAACATTGCAGATTCTTCGTTGTATTTTATCAAGAATCTCTAAATGCATAGCAGAAGCACCAGGCCATGTGTGCATCAAAATTCAAAGTATGGACGAATGTATATGTATACATATTTTTATAGAAAGCATTTCTCTTTTTACTGTAGAAGGGTATAGAAAACCAGTAGGAAAGGAATGGTCAGTGGTTAGAAATGAAGGCATCCTTACTGATGGAATAGATCTCTTACATATATATATATATATATATATATATATATATATATATATATATATATATATATATAGGCTGTTGCAAAAGAAAAAGAAAGAAAAAGCAAATTAAAGTATGTAATGAATATTTTCTTTTACATATATATTTGTTTCTTTTCATTATAGAAGTATATTGAAACAAAATGGAAGCAAGCGTTAACGAAAAGGATGTTTATATGTATGAATATTGATTGGCTAAAATCTGAATGTTAAGTTTGCCTATCTTCCGGTTCACACTCCTTGCCGGTCTTTTGAACAAGAGTAGAGACTTATCATTTGTTTCTTTTTTAGGATTGGGTTCCTGGTTCCATCTATAGTCGACTCCAGTTCTATACTTCTAATGCCTCTGAAATTTTATTTACTATGAACTTTTCCCCCAATAGCAGTAAATAGGTTTGCCGATCGTCTGATTCTCTTTTGAACAGGAGTAGATGTTTATCCCTTGTTTCCTGTTTAAGACTGGATTTCCGGTTCCTTTTAAAGTTTTTTCCCACTCTTTCATTTCCGGTAGCCCCTTGCGACTTGGTAGCATTATCTCTTTCGTAATCCTCTATCATGAGTGACTCTTGGGCCTTATACAGAGTGAACGTCATTGTAAATGCATTAGAATGTTTGTAAATATTATTTAGGTCTAATAAGAAGGGTCACTCTAAATCAGACATCAACGTGTCTACACAGTGGATTTTTTAAAGTTGTTCCGGGTATTTTACAAGCAAGAAAAAACAAGTTTTACGTTTTGAATTTGCTTATTTCTTCGTCTGTTTGTTTTGTTTACCTTTCTACTAAGCTAAGGTATGTTAATCTGGAAATTTGATTTAGGCAAAAATGAATTAAATCTTGAAATATCACCATGATTCCACTTCCCGATACCATTAGATGTGGTGGTGTTGGTAGGGAGAGTCTTTTTTCTTTCCTGACCCCCCAGAATCCGAACCCTACCCCGTATCCACCCTCCACGTTGTTTTATTTTGTTTTGCGTATACTTGTCGCGGCAGGATCCAAACTAGAGCATTAACGCTCAAATTGCTATTGCGACCAAATTAAACTATTCACAACCTCTACCCCCTTTGCAGCTGGTCGGACAATAGTATCACTTGATCTGTTCAGACAGAACGCTGTTCAGAGTTTAAAAGAAAACACTCGGTGTGGGTCAGTTTGATAAGAATATTTAATTGATGTCATAAATAGCAATGATATTTCTTTTTCTCGAAAAGAACCAAAAGAAGAAAGACTCTTGATAACAAATAAATCGAAATTCTTAATTCATCCGCCCAAATCTATCAGCAAACTCGCCTAAATATCAAATAAATCGCAATTCTTAAATATCAAATAAATCGCAATTCTTAAATATCAAATAAATCGCAATTCTTAATTCACTCGCCCAAATCTATCAGCAAATTCGCCCAAATTTACCAGCAAACTCGCCCAAATATATCGGCAAACTTGCACAAATCTATTAGCAATCACGCCTTTTCCGCCATTTGCATTGTTTCTAAATTTTCGTTGCAAATTTCTTCATCTAAACTATAGACCGATTGGTTCATTTATTCGTTTTCTACGGCGTATCAACCTTTTTCAGGTAGTTTAAAGCCAAGTATGTTTTTTGGTTAATAGTTTAGTGATACAAAACTTAATAATTAACCCATGGCTAGGGGAGAAGGAATGGATTTTTACGTGTAAGTTGTGTAACTGTTAGCGACTGGGAAAGTGAAATTAACGAACAGGGATCAAATTCTGACCGAATTCGATATGTTGACTTTCGTACAAATACCCTTGGGAAAAGTATGAAACTATCTCTTCTTCAAATAATGGCGTACATATAATTGAATAAAATATAATTGGACTTCGTTTTCTTTTTTGACGATATAAAAGCGGAAATTATTTATGACTCAAACCAACAGATACAAAAAAGTTTTTTCTATATATATATACAAGTCTATGATAAAGATTAATTTATAAATCAGACACAGTAAGAAATTAACAACTGTAACACTTATTACAGTATACTATAATAATAAAAAAATATGTGATGGATCGACAATTCATCATTCCTGGAGAATATAGAAAATTCAGCATATGATTTCTATCCTTTCATTTTAAGTCAATAACTTTCCCTTTTGTCCTTAAAGAAAGTACAGTATGCGGCAGAAATACTTCCCACATATACCTTTCAAAAATACCCCCTTCTTTTGATCGCTTCCAGAAATACCCCCCCACATTTGATCCCTTCCAGAAATATCTCCCACATATACCCTTCAGAAATACCTCTTAATTTTGATCCCTTCCATAAATATCTCCCACATGTACCTTTCAGAAATACTTCCTACTTTTGATCCCTTTCATAAATTTCTCCCACGTGTCCTCTACAGAAATACTTCCTACTTTTGATCCCTTCCAGAAATACCTCCCACATATACCTTTCTAAAATGCCTCTTACTTTTGATCCCTTCCACACATACCTCCCACGTGTACCTTTCAGAAATACTTCCTACTTTTGATTCCTTCAAGAAATACCTCCCTTATATATCTTTCAGAAATACATCATACTTTTGATCCTTCTCAGAAATACATCCCACATTTGATCCTTTCCAGAAATACCTCCAACGTATACCTTTCAGAAATACTTCCTACTTTTGCTCCCTTCCAAAAATATATCCCACATTTGATCCCTTCCAGAAATATCTCCCACATATACCTTTCAAAAATACCTCCCACATAGTGGTAAGACATTAGCTAGCTGAAGACATCATTTTCTTACCATTTTGCGGGAGGTCTTTCTGGGATCGCTATGTGGGAGGTATTTCTGCCGCACCCTATACATTCTGGTTTCTCTTTGGCAGCATTTAGGAGAAGATCAGATGAAAAGTATAGGAGCAGAAATATGTAAAACTTATTACCTGATTCAGCCACTCTCAGTTTTATAATCTGTGGCGACCTGGTTATTGTTCGGGCTCATTAAATAGTTCAAGATAACAAATGTTAGATTTCAAAAACCAGGATGCTTACCAAAGTTAGAATACTGACGCGAAACGGTCTAATCAAGAGAAGCAGGGAATGGGAACGAATAGAGAGTAAACATGGAAATTTACTCTCCATTCGGCCTCTGTGTTAGATAAGCTAGGCTGAATAAAGATTTAGGAAGATATAAGAAAATTTACCTCTGCTTTTCATGACAGTTTGAGAAGTCAGAAATATCTGTTTGCTAATGGCTATTTTCCTGTATAAACTAAAAGGTGTCATTCGCAAGAGCGTATAGGCCTGCGGTCTTCTTTTCATTCTAAATGAAGCCTGGGCCTTTTTATGTAGAAACACATATGGTTTTAAATCGGTAGACAGTGGAATCGGTACGTGGCTCTGGTTTTAAACCTTTAGAGTGGGCATTTCAAAAGATGCATCAATAGAAATTGACGCCGTTTCAATCATATGAAAGTAGAAATCGAAGTGGCGTAGGCTGTTCAGCTAAAGGTAACGATTATAGGCGTAACAATAATAAAATCAGTGAGGAATTAGTGAAGTAATAATACTAATCGTGTTTATAGGAATCGGAGACGGGATTCGGTTGGGAAAAAGGTTGCGTCGATTATGAGTTTAGCGTGAATGTTCGGTCATCTGCAACTGATTCAAAATGACAATAAAGGAAGAATTGAGAGGAAGAAAGGAAGGAAGGAAGGAAGGAAGGAAGGAGAGAAGGAAGGAAGGGAGGGAGGGAGGGAGGAAGGAAGGAAAGAAGGAAAACGAGAAAGAGGCGAAAGAAAGAAAGAAAAAAGCATGAAACATTTGAAGGAAGGAAGAGAAGGACCGAAAGAAAGATATGGAAAGAAGAGGAGAGTAGAACTGATGAAACGAAAGAAAAAAAGAAGGAAGGAAAGAAATTTAGGGAAGAGAGGAAGGAAAAATGAAAAAAGAAAAGGAAGAAGAAAGGCGAAAGAAAACTAAAGGAATGTTAATTAAAAGAATGTGACGAAAAAAGGAAACATGGAGAAAAGAAAGAAGAAAAGAAAAAGGAAGGAAGGAAGGAAGGAAGGAAGGAAGGAAGGAAGGGAGGGAGGAAGGAAGGAAGGAAGGAAGGAAGGAAGGAAGGAAGGAATGGAGGAAGGAATGGAGGGAGGAAGGAATGGAGGAAGGAAGGAAGAAAGGAAGGAAGGAAGGAATGGAGGGAGGAAGGAAGGAAGGAAGAAAGGAAGGAAGGAAGGAATGGAGGGAGGAAGGAATGGAGGAAGGAAGGAAGGAAGGAAGGAAGGAAGGAAGGAAGGAAGGAAGGAAGGAAGGAATGGAGGGAGGAAGGAAGGAAGGAAGGAAGGAAGGAAGGAAGGAAGGAAGGAAGGAATGGAGGAAGGAATGGAGGAAGGGAGGAAGGAAGGAATGGAGGAAGGAATGGAGTGAGGTAGGAAGGAAGGAAGGAAGGAAGGAATGGAGGAAGGAAGGAAGGAATGGAGGAAGGAAGGAAGGAAGGAAGGAAGGAAGGAAGGAAGGAAGGAAGGAAGGAAGGAATGGAGGAAGGAAGGAATGAAGGAATGGAGGGAGGAAGGAAGGAAGGAAGGAATGGAGGAAGGAAGGGAGGGAGGAAGGAAGGAAGGAAGGAAGGAAGAGAGGAGGGGAGGAAGGAATGAAGGAAGGAAGGGTGGAAGATAGGAAAGAAGGAAGAGAGGAGGGGAGGAAGGAATGAGGAAGGAAGGAAGGAAGGAAGGAAGGAAGGAAGGAAGGAAGGAAGGAAGGGTGGAAGATAGGAAAGAAGGAAGGAAGGAAGAGAGAAAGGAAGGAAGGAACGAACGAACGAACGAAGGGAGGAAGGAAGGGAGGAAAACGAAAAAGAAAGAAAAGAATAAAGAAAACACGAAACAGTTGAAAGAAGGAAAAGAATAAGGAAAGAAAGAAACAAAGAAGAGAAAGAAAGAATAAAGTAGGATGGGAGTTAAAAAAACAAAAGAATTACGGAAGGGTATAAATTTAGGGAAGAGAGGGTTCACTGGTTTGTTTCGTATGGCTTATTAACCTTTTGCAGTTTATTTCAAGACCGAAAATATTTTTAGACTGTAATAATTTTTTTTTTTGGGGGGGGGGGGGGTTAATAGTAATTTACCAGTAAAAGTCTTATTAATGAACCCATAACCGAGGGGGAAACTCGATGGATTCATATTTTTCCTAAGGGCATTTGCGCTTAAGTGTATATAACGAACCCGATTGGAACGGGAACTCTGCTATCCGATTTCCAGTTCCGTTACACCACCCACACATCCAAGCTTACAGCACCTGATAGTCACAAGCGGTTCTCCATCTAGCTACTGACCAGGCTCGACGTTGATTAATTTCAGTGATCTTACGAGAACTGGTGTTTCAACGTGATACGGCCGTAATCCCAGGAGGAGATGAACGAAAAATGAAAGAAAAGGGGGGGAAGCAAGAATAAAAGAATAGAAGATGAATTAAAAGGATGGGACGAAAGATCGAAACGTATAGAGAAGAAAGAAGGAAAGGAAAGGAAGGAAGAGGAAAAAAAGAGACACGAATGGAAGAAACATCACAAGAAAGAGAGAAAGAGAAAGAAAGAGAGAGAGAGAGAGAGAGAGAGAGTGGGGTAGAGTTAAAAGGAGAAATGAAATGCAAGTTTATCAGAAGATGTAATGGAAGAATAGACGGAAAGAAAAAAAATGAAAAGAAAGGAAAAATATAATGAATGAAGGGAAAGAAAACGACGAAGGAGATAAACTGTGAGAAGGCTGGAAAGCATTTTAAAATGAAGAAAAAATGAAAAATACAAGGAAATGAAAAGAAATAAGAAAGTTTTTTTTTATAAAATAGTGAGGAAAGGATAGGAAGCAAGATAGGAAAAGGAAGGAGTTAAGAAAGAAAACAAAAAAGAAGAAAAGCAGAAGGGGAAAGAAACATGGAGTTTTCCAATGGGATGGAAAGAAGCGAAAAGAAGCGAATGAATAAAGCTAACGTTATAAATAAAGAAGAAAAGTGGAGAGAAAGAAAAAAGGGGAAAAATGACGAAAGAAATAGAAAGAGAAGAAGAAATTTAAAATAGAATGAATGAAGGAAAATGAAAAAAGAAAAAAAATGTGCGAAACCCCAAAATTTAAAAAGAAAGAAAAAAATGAAAGAAGAAAAATAAAGAAAACTAAAGAAATTAGAAAACAAGAATAAAAGAAAAGGAAAAAGAAATGAAGGAAGATAAGAAAGAAAGAAAGAAAGAAAGAAAGAATGAAAGAAACGAAGAAAGAAAGAAGGAAGAAAAGAAGGAAAGAAAGAAGGAAAGAAAGAAAGAAAGATAAAAGAAACCAAATGAAAAAAAAACAGGAAAAAATAAAGAAGAAAGCGGAATACGAATGAATTTAAAAAGATTGAAAAAAAAATGAAGCAAAAAAAAGTAGATAGGTTCACCTATCGCCCGGTTTACACTTCTCCCCGGTCTTTTTAACAGGATTAGAAGTTTATCCCCTGTTTCCTGTTTAGGATCGGGTTTCCAGTACCTTTCTAAACTCTGAACCCTTTCTTTGTTTCGTCTTTTTTTAATCAGTTCACTCCAAAGCAAGGCGATAATGCCACTAAGATGCGGGGAGGTGGGATACTGGAAGAGAAAGAGAAGGTCCTTCAGTTTCACTTCCAGTCGCTACCCCACTAACTGCATCTTAGTGTCATTATTGCCTTGCTTGGAGTAAATTGATAAAAAAAAAAAAAAAAAAAACGTAAGAAAGAAATCAGAATCATTGAGATACAGAAAGGTTACCTTAAGGCAAAACTTGGCAAGCTGGCCTCACAGAACATTTCATTGGGAATTCTAAACTCTAAGCTTTCTATTATTATGATCTTGTGCCAGATAAAATTGTATTACATTTATTTGTCAGTCACTTCAGATCTTTCCTAGTCTTTTAGTATCGATCTCAGATTACATTTAGCTCAGATAATAGTTATTCATGTTTGAATGAGCTTTTCGCTTCTTGTTAAATCTTATAGAGATTCACTTCAGGACTTCTGCAAGTTAGGAACTATCGTTAGCATTTTGAGTGTGGAACTTCTGGTCAAGCGTTTGGAGCTTCAACGAAATTTCGGACAAACTGGTTCCTTGGATAAAAATGGGACGTCGACATGCTTCATTGCCAAGGCTGTGACTTTTATGTCGACGTCTCAATGGCTGTCCTTAATGAACGCCGCTCGGTGGCAAAGGAAACGGCAACGCGTAGCAAAGATGGAGAGCAAAGTAAAGGAAAGCATGGACGTGAAGAGCAAAGTCAGGGGAAGCATGGACGAGGTGGGAAAAGATGCGGAGAGCAAGGATGTGGAGAGCCGGGATACGTACAGCAAGATGAAAATGTTAAGGGTACGCAGAAAAAGACTGAGGTAAACGAGTCGATCGGTGTAAGAGAAATAGAGAGAGAGAGAGAGAGAGAGAGAGAGAAATGAAGGAGGAGAGAGAAGTAAAAGGGGAGGTTATCAAGAAGATTTTATGGAGGCAGGTGGATAAGATGGGTGGGTAAAAGCATCGTTGCAAACTATTTGGTCAGCGAAGCAAGACCATTAGACTAATGCAGACGAGACCACTGAATGTTAAAGACGGCTGAGGTCAGTGCTTACAATCAAGAGTCGTGCTGGCTCCCAGGACAATGACGCTGGCATATCTGAAGAAAGACAGCAATTATCACACATTTAGCATCCAAGACGGTGCATGCAAATCACATCGGAACACGGCTGTAAATGTTCATCGCCCCATTCTTAGTGCCGGCTTGTATTCTTCGCAGACGCCTTCCCACTACTTCTGCACCCATTCACGCCGTCAATCTTGCTCGTCAATCATCCATCGTTGTTCCTTTCTACTGACCCCTACACTCTGATCTTATCAACCTTCTCAGCTTTGTCGCCGTTCTTGCTTGCCCAGGTTTCCGTTTGTTAGTAGTTTTGTTAGATCTTTGCAGTTTTTCCTCCTTCCTCAGTCTCTCTTTCATTCTTTTTTCCTAGTCGTTTGTTCGTTCGCCATTTCTTTTTGTATCCAAATACTTTTCTTTCTTTCTTTCTTTCTTTCTTTCTTTCTTTCTTTCTAAGATAATATATCTTCTATAATAAATCTTTCTTTCTTTTCTTAAGTCGAAATACTTTTCATTTTTTCCTTGATAAATCTTTCTTTCTTGTCTAAGTCGAAAATCTTTTTCATCCTACCTTTGATAAATCTTTCCTTCTCTCTTTTTTAAATCGAAATACTTTCTCATTCTTTCCTTGATAAATCTTTTATTTTCGTTCTTTGTGAGCTGAAAGACGTTCTTTACTACATTTTCTTCCTTTCTTCAATATTTTTTTCCTTTTTTCTTTCTTTGTGTCCTTTTTAAAATCTTTTATTCTTTACTAAATTTTTGTTTGTTTCTTTGTTTCTTATGCAAATCGAAATAATGAATACCATCTACGGTGTCTAGCCTATACCTGTTGCAGACATCTGGTCAGATATATTTGTGTTTTTTCAACACCCACATAACCAAGCCCTGTTATATAAACTGCAACTGAATGGATTTTAGTTACAGAAGAGAGCGTTTTGAACTTACATTTCTGAACAAGGCCAGTATGATAAATACCTCAGTCACGATGACTTCTGGCTTTGTGCTAACACAACCATCGACGGTTTATCCAATTTCATACACGTGATATGGATTTTAGGCACTTCCCAACGAGGCAGCATGCTGGGATCGGTCTCCCTAGACCGATATTATCCAGATGTCATTTTTTTTTTTTACTAAATATTATTTTTTATTTCATTCAGTCTTCCTTTTCGTTCTGCATTTTCCCCAGTTTAATCGCTCTTTGATAGTGATTTTCCAAGCGTAGGTTTGATGCGGCACAAGGCCGAAAGTAGGAGGCACTCAGTGAGGATCGAACTCACAACTCAGTCGTAATTGTTCTAGCGAGACAAGCTTGCTAACCATTACACCACTTTGAGGTGCCCCAGTGATTTTCCAAGCGTAGCTTAGATGTGGCACAAGGCCGAAAGTAGGGGGCACCCAGTGAGGATCGAACTCGCAACTCAGTCTTAATTTTTCTAGCGAGACAAGCTTGCTAACTATTCCACCTCCTCGAGTTGCCCAAATCTCTCTTTGATAACCATTCTTTTAGGTTGATGTAGAAATTTTCTTGCATAATTTTCACAATTCAAGTTTATAGCATTATTGACTGAGTGATTGTTTCGATTTCTACGGCTTATCAACCTTTTTCAAGTTATTTAAAGCCAGAAAATATTTTTAGTCTGTAAGAATTTTTTTTTTAAGATAACGATTTGGTGATACAAATTTTACTAATTAACCCATAGCTGAGGGAAGAAGACGTGGATTCTCACCGTTCCCATGGGTATTTGCGCGTAAGTGAATATAACGAACCCAAATGAAATTAAAACTCTGTTTTCCGAATTCCAGTTCCGAGCCATTATCCATTACACCACCCGCACATCCAAGCTTACTGCACCTGGCATATAACATTATTATTCAGACAGGAAATGTTTTCCCTGAGTATGACCATACGCTACATTTAAGGCGAATAGTGCATTCTCTCATAAAATAAAGATTCCAGTTCTGATTAGATGAATTCCTCAAAGTAAATTTTCAACCTTATCAACTAGTTGGAACCACTGATCAAACAAGGAATATTGTATGAAGCAGAAGTGATTGTCTGCGGGTGACAAATCTGGACAGTATATCGCGTACAGAACTTCCCACTCCAGCCCCATGTCATTTACTGAGTGATCAATACATCAAAATCTTCGATGACGCAAAAAAAAATTATTTTATATTCCAGCACGCCATTTAAACGAGGCAGTTATATTCAACAGTAAAAAATTCTCTTGTTTTCTGTAATTAATTTTGGTTTTGCATCAAGCAAGAAAAAATGGTACATATGCGACCCATTTTTTTTCCTAATTTCTATTTTACAAGGCATGTTAATATAGTACGCTCTACTAGTTGCATAAGTAATAAGGAACAAAGTAACTTTGACATACACTTCTTAGATTTCCCTAAAATTTTCTGACAATAGTGGTAGTTACTTTCTTTCTGTTTGCCTGAATTGTTCTTTTTCTCTTTCTTTTTTTTTCCCACTATTTTTCCGATTTTTCTTTCTATTTTTCCAATTTTTTTTCTTTTTTTTTTTTGGAGGGGGCTTTTTATCTGCCTGAAATTTGTTTTGCGTAATATTTCTTTCTTTCGTTTTTTTCTTTCTTTCTGTCAATCATTATTACTTTCTTTCTTCATTTCTTTCTTTTACTTGTATCTTCTTTTCCGTTTTCCTTCCTCAAATATTGTTTCTTTCCCATCGTTTCTCTCGTATGTATACTGATCATGTTTTTATTACTGTTTCCATCAGTTTTATATTTTCTTCTCTTCTTCGCCTTTCTCACTTTCTTTCTTTCTTTCTTTCTTTCTTTCTTTCTTTCTTTCTTTCTTTCTTTCTTTCTAGTTTCTTCCAATCCTTCTATTACTACATCTTTCTTTCTTTCTTTCTTTCTTTCTTTCTTTCTTTCTTTCTTTCTTTCTTTCTTTCTTCCAACCCTTCTATTACTACATCTTTCTTTCTTTCTTTCTTTCTTTCTTTCTTTCTTTCTTTCTTTCTTTCTTTCTTTCTAGTTTCTTCCAATCATTCTATTACTATATCTTTCTTTCTTTCTTTCTTTCTTTCTTTCTTTCTTTCTTTCTTTCTTTCTTTCTTTTCTTTCTTTCTTTTCATTCTATTCTGATTTTTATAGTTCCTAGTCCGTTTTTTCTTTCCTTTTCTTTTTCCTTACCAACTCATTATTATTCATCTTTCTCTACTTTCACATCTCGTTTGTTTGTTTCCTTCTTTTTCCTTCCTTCCTTCCTTCCTTCCTTCCTTCCTTCCTTCCTTCCTTCCTTCCTTCCTTCCTCACCTCTCTCTCATTGATTTTGCAAATACTCTGCATTTTAAATTTTAGTTCAGCGCTTATTCAACACAGAGCCATGAACTCTCAACAGAGAATCGTGTTCTCTCCAACCTGAAGTACCGTTAAACAATTCCCGTATTCGACCAAGACGCACGCGTGCGTAAGAGAGTGCGAACGCGCGTGACTTCGTTCATTCGCGCGCTCACTATTCATCTATGGCCCTTCTCTTCAAATTTCAACCTCCACCTACTCACAAATAGATTATGTGATCGCCTATTTATTTACAAATGTCGCTAGCAAATTAACACTGAGTAGAACTTGTGTCTCTCGTTACTTTTGAGTTTATATTGTCACTATTTTTTTTATGATTGTTGTTATTTGAAGTTCCTACGGGAATTAATTACATTGTTGCGTATTTCTTTAAGCTACTATCTTCATGTTTTTTTTTATCGTTTAGACTGATGCATTCTTCGGGCCTTTGGTGATGCCTGAAGATTTCAGACAATTGTCTTTATTTTTTTTTATTCTGTCACGTCAAAACATTTCGGTTGATACCCAATGAGGATTGATCTCACTACATCAGAATTTGTTCACCAAATGACCTTGCTCAATAAGATGTAGCACCTCTTGACTGTGCTGAAAAGCAATCATAGGAGAGCAAGGTTATGGAGAGCAAAGAAGTGGAGAGCAAGGATGAGGAGAGGAAAGATGCGGAGAGCAAGAATGCGGAAATCAAAACGAAGAAAAGGTACGTAGAAAAGGTCCGAAGTAAACGAGTCGATCAGTGTATGAGAAATAGATAACCAAGTGAGGAGAAAGCGTGTTTGGGAGTAAGCTAGGGAGGGGAAGAGAGAGACAGTAAAAGGGGATTTTATGGTGGTAGGTGTATGAGTTGGGCGGGTAAAGGCTGTGTTGCAAACCATTTGGTCAGCGAAGCAAGACCATTCGACTAATGCAGACGAAACCACTGAATGCCAAAGATGGCTGAGGTCAGTACTTAGAATAAACATTTCCTTACTCACTCTCTTCTTCTTTAACCAACATGGATTCATGTTTTCCCACACCCAAATTACTACTAAATAATCTTAAACAGCCAAGAAAAACACTCGAACCTCCACTCAAAACAAAACGAAAGATAAAAAAAAAAGATAAATTTAAAACTCGACTAATCTTCGAAACATCGGACAAATAATTACAGCTCTTCTCTAAAATGAGAAGAACTTCATTTTTTAGTTCATAGCAAATTTGTTTCAAACATCAAAGGCCCTTCTCAGAGTGATCTCCAAAAATTATCCCCTTTCACAACAGCCTCTTATGCATGACCCCCAGGTAAATGTCGTCAAGATTTACAAGCTGGAACTTAATACGTCAGAATAATCTCACCACGCGACAACAAAATAAACAAAATTGTCATTGTCCGAATGAGGGGAAGTACTTATATACGCCAATTCTGGTTGTTTGCATGTACAACCATTACGCTTTCCTACCTACCATCAAAGTGCTGAGCATCTTCCCGATCATCGGCCCTTCTAAGTTAGTTCGAGGTTTGTGATATCTCACGCCATTGGTCAATGGTTGTACGCAGACATGTGATACGTGTATGTATAGCCTACAAATACTCGCCAGATTGTTACAAGTATTATATCGATATGTTTAACAATGTATTCAATCATGCGTGTTTCATTCGTAGTGGTTTGGTCAGGGAATTGAAATACTTGACTTAGTAGTAAGCTTGTAAATTTAGTAATTGTTGAATACATACACACACGCACACACGCACACACACACACATATATATATAGCATGAAACAGCCTGTCGCCTCTTAGTGTTGACTTCTATGTTCACTTTTATACTTACAGACGCTCTATCTCTGATATTAAGCACTTTATCCCATAAATATAGCACACCTTAAGACTATATTTCTTCATATATATATATATATATATATATATATATATATATATATATATATATATATATATATATATATATATATATATATATATATATATATATATATGTTTTATGGGAAACTTCCTAATGATGGAAGTGGAAGGCATGCTTGATAACGGCATTTCTAAATAAAATATTTCAGGCGCAACTTGATTCCCCACCTGATGAAACGTTTAAAAAAAAGTTTTCGTTTTTTAACGTGGAAACAAGATGTACAGTTTTGTAGTGTGTTTGTGCAGGTTCTAATGTAACATTGCATAATAAATAAATATTTACGGCCCTATTTTTATTGAGCACTGTTTTAAATTAATGTTTTGAACCCTGAACTTTACTTTTCATTCATATTATATATATATATATATATATATATATATATATATATATATATATATATATATATATATATTAGATTTATTATAGGAGATTAAAAAAAAACATATATTTAGCTTTACTCTGTATTGAGCCGTCTTTTAAATTAAATGTTACGGACAGTGGAATTATACTTCATTTGTTTTCATCTTACCAGAAATATATATATATATATATATATATATATATATATATTATATATATTACTGAATATATATATGTACTTATCTTACCTGAATATATATATATATATATATATATATATATATATATAGATAGATAGATAGATCGAACATAGACACCTGACCTTGGTGGAAAATAGAATTTTAGCTAGGTTAAGCTAGGTCTGGATCAAAGTCTATTTTGCGGAATTCCGTTGTAATAAACAGATTAAATACTCTAATTGATATGGCTAATACTACAATGACAGTGTTGAAATCAACCGTTTCCATACAGGAAACTTCGGTATTGTTTGACCGAACAGTTATCGTGATTGTCGGTAGAAATTTATAAAATGTTTTTTCTTAAAACTGTTTTTCAGTTAAATCAGCATTAAACAATGAACAAAAGGCATTTACGAAACAAATTAAAATCTATATTATTATCGCTTCAAATTGTTGCCAGTTACACTAGTGAAATTGTATGCACACTTTGACTATGACACTATTTTATGATCTTAATCTTTGGAGAAGAAAGATAATGTAACACTGGCATCTGAATGAGAAATGGTGAAAGATGTCTTTCAAAGCTAAACAAAGTATTAATAAAACTTCGTTAGAAACAATGAAAAGTGTGCTAAACTACTATGTAATATAAACCTTCCTGTACCGTAGTGGATACTGGACAATATTCCTACAGATGATGAAGAGACTTGTGGCAAAATAGATAGGGTTCTACAAAAGGATGCTGAGAATACTATGGATATAACATGCAAGCAACAAAGAAGTTATAAGGAAACTATAAACAAAGAGACATATACTTAGAATCAGAGAAAGACAGGTAATATGTCTGGGATAGATAATGAGGAAAGAGAGGTTGGAGAATTTGACACTCAGAGGTAAGAAGACAGAAGTAAACAAAAAGTAGCATACCTAAAAAGACTTGTGTAAATGGATGGTAGAACAAGGACTAGTAGGAATGGTAAGAGGACTAAAATTGCTTGGAGCAGCGAATGATAGGAAGTCGTGGAGAGACACAACACATAAAAGTAGAAAATCTCTCAAGTTCACTGAAGGTCCTTTCTCTTTCTAATATTGTTGTAGTGGGGAACGTGAACATTTTGATTATATCATTATTTTCCTTTCTTGTTATATGTGCTGTCCATTTTAGTTGTTGCGACTATTGGAAGTCTTCAAGCGATGCGTTTTTTTTTTATTATTTGTTGAAACACTTTGTTTACAATTTTCTATTATCTTAAGCAGGGGTCATCAAGAGGAGTCCGAGGAAGCCCTAGCGGTCGGTGAGGTGTTCCAGGCGCTCGACAATAGTGAAGGGGTCGGTGTGCGAATGACTCTGAGCTAAACTTTAATCTTTGTACCTGTATGTTGTATTCTTCGGTGAAGATGAAAGAAACGCACAGAGCTCGACGGTCAATTGAATGAAAAACTTTAGTTACATCTATCAAAGTAGCTTTTAACTTATCAAAATAAGTTAAAAGCTACTTATTAACTGTCTATATTTCTGAGATGAGGTATTATGTACACTATTTACATTGTTTGGACTATTGTCGCCATATTTATTACAACGGCCGTTGTCCTCAAGGACACATGGCACAGTAGATAAAGGCGTTAATTAGATCCAGTGATAGGATCCAAAGGGTGTGAGTTCAATACCTGGTTAAGGCGGTGGAGAACTTGGAGAGGGGAATTAACAGGAGATAACTAATAACTGACATCCATTAGAAGTGGAACTAGAACAGTCTACCCCAGTAAGCGAAATAAAGAGTTCAGTTCGACATTGCAACCACCTGAGGAAGGCCGGAGCGTACAACGGCCGAAACGTTGTAATAATTATGGCGACAAAGATGAGGACAATAGTCCGAACACTGTAAATAGTGAGACTTATTAAATGCTACATTGCTTGCTCTTTTTTAATTGTTCCAAGTTGATTTTCAGATAACAATCCCTTTTTTTCAACCTCTAACTGTAAAATAGAGTTTATGATTATGAATGTATGGTATGATTGCATTAAGTATGATGCAATATTTGTTTATTTAATTTAGTTAGTACACTTGTACAGTTGAATGTTAGTAGCGGTCATGCATTTTTGTTCAGTAGCATCAGCTGTATTTAGGCTTGGTGTACTTAATATATTATTTGCTTGATTCATTGGGGTTATTTAATATATTTTCTTAAATATATTTTGCTGGAAAATTCTAGGGCGGGGGGTGGTGATTGCGAACCTGATCCAAATTTCTTAACTTTTCATACATTTTAGTTAACATTTTAATTTCCAACATCATTGCTAGTTTTAAGATTCAAAGATATTTTAAATGTGAATTGCTGGGGAAGGAAGAAAAACAAAAGTGGGTTTTTAGTCGAAAAAGTTTGATGACCCCTGGTCGAGAGAATCTGATATATGATCGCCTTTAGAATTTAGAAGCTATTTCAATCATTGACCTGAGAAAACGGTGTGTATACAGATGATAGTTTGCACATTTCTGAAGGAGATGCACGTTATACATGATCTCCGTCTAAAAATCACAATCTGAGTCGATTTAAGAACATGTCCCTCATTATTAGTCAATAATTTTAAGCATCTTACGATGCCGGACAAAGAAGCAAAAATTCAGGACTTCTCTCTAGGATATCTCGTTTATGAATTTAAATGCAGTACTAGATTGGCAGAAGGGTCTCATCATTTTGCATTTGAAATCGATAAATGTAACCGTAATTTATATGCTAACAGTTTCTTCCCTCAAACTTGTCGATTGTGAAACTCTCTTCCGACTTCCCAATCAAATTTGATCTTCAAAAGTTTATGTAAAGTCAATCGCAATCTTTTGTCTCCTTAATTTTTGTTCTTTTATTGTCCCCCACCTCCTTAATAGTAGTTTTTCTCATATTCTCTAACACTCAGTAATTCCTTAAATCCTAGTAATTTATTGTTTTGCTTGGGGTAAAAAAAAACTCCCCTCGTCCCATTCAAAACAAAGACATAGCTTAAAAAAATCAATACTTTGTTTTACATTGTATTCTGACACATGTTACATCAGTGTACCCTTAAAAAACTGTTGTTAATATTGATTGATTCTAACACTGGGTAATTAACATTTTTAATTTTCTGTGTGCTTTGCGTGTTTTTATTTTAAGAGAGGCGCAAAATGAACCTCGGGTGGTTCTTTGCCAAGGAAGATAAAGACTTCAAAGAAGATGGAATCATTAAGTTGCCCGTGAAACTAAACGTGAAATATGTTATTCAATGAAGTTAAGGCCCAAAATTTAAGATACTGTTTCTTACTTAATATATCCGCACATTCTGAAATCGGGTGGTGTTTAGGGTGTAAGGCTGGTGTAATTAATTACTATTCGGAACGAGAAATCCGAGTTCAAATTTCCGTAGAGTTTCCTTAAGTTCACTTTCGCGCAAATTACACTTCGGAAATGTATGAATCCATCTCTTCTCCCTCCCCCAGGTATGGGTTAAATAGCAGAGAAAACTATAAGTATTCAGCTTTAGTTATCAACCAGTCAATGAGAAGTTCAACTCTGAGTTCAAAACAGTTATATAGCCTTAGCTACGCTCATACTATGCAGCTGACAGGATGGTCGTAAAGTTCACAATAGCTCTATGATCCCATCTACGGTCGTCCTGATTAATTGATATATTTTTACGGCTTATCAACCATTTTTCAAGGTTATGTAAAGCCAGAATGATTTCTGATACAAATCATACCCATAACCCATAGCTAGGGAGTGAAAAGGTGGATTTATATCTTTCCTAAAGTTATGTGCGCGTAAATGGATGTAACCGGCTGGAATTGAAACTCGACTCTCTGATTTCCCATTTCTAGCCGTCATCCATTGCACCACTTGCACATCCAAGCTTATAGCACCTGTTATTCCTAAGCGATCATCCATTTGGATAGTGACCAGGCTCGACGTTGCTTAATATTGGTGATGTGCGAGAACCAGTGTTATGGCCGTAAGCCCGTCGGTCAAGCTGAGAGATGGATAGATGTGATCAACCGAATGAACACCTTGGCAAACCGAATATCGTTACTCTCTCATTTACGTAGGAAGGGGCTGTCGACGGGTGTCTGGATTCTTTCCAGAGGGCCGTGTGGGCAGAGGTTAGTTTCAGAGCATCATTTGTTTTCTGCCTAATACAGAGATCCCTATCAAAACCGGAAAAAATACAGTCCGGACAAAGAGGGTCCCTTTTCAGTGATGGCTCCACAAGTGTAAACCCTTTTGACTCTATACCGCTTTATTTACTTGCGTCGAGTGTATGGGGGTTGGTAAGTGTATACGAAATTCCTCTTTGTCGCTTTATCCTGTGTAAACGATTTCAATGTCCGTTTCTCGGCCTCATCTCTCTCTTCTCTTCCTTTATTTCTTCCTCTTTTACTCTCTCTTAATCACCTCTGTTTTTCATCTTTCTTTTTTTTATTTGAATTTATTTTTTTCATGAGTTAAGGTCATGTGTAAAAAAAGGCGGTTGACGTCACTGGGAGCCACCTGTAGCCAGTTGAAAAAACTATGACAAAAGATGTCGACGTTAATGCCTTACTGTATCATGTTATGATGGTATCAGGCCTTCCTACAACCATTGATACCATCGCCACTGGCCTCAGAAGCGCATTTGAATAATTGATAGCCATGTTTCATTCATATTTTCGTCTACGCAAATGTCTAGCCGAAACAGGATTGTTCAGTTAAGTACCCAAGTTTTCCGAACAAGATGTCCCTACTTTCTCAGGTCATTTTAATCAGATCGCTAAAACCGAATGGCTTTCATCTACAAACACAGGGAATTTATTTTTCTCTAACTGTCCATGGTTATAAAACAGGTCACAAGTAACATTTTTACAAATAATTTTTTCATTTCGGAACAGCAAGCCGAAATTTTCATTTTTTAAAGAAATGGTTTTTACAGTATTATCCACCAAATATTCAACTCAAGAGCTATTCAAGGTAGTGGATTACTAAATGGGGTTGCTTTATGAACGTAAAAATTGTGTATTGTGAGGATATGTAGGATAGATAAAAGTTGGCCTTAGACGTGAAGAGGTTAAGGATTGATGTGGTCGGCGGAACATCCTCTCTGGAGTTTGTTTCTCAAATTAGAGAAGCTATTCGAACTGAACTTCCTCCTTACGAATGGAATACGAAGTGGATGAGGACCACCCCCCCGCCCCGTGTACATAGCGGAACTTAGCTGTAAAGGTCTGAACTGGTGGAATGTAGCGCGTCAGAAGATTTTCCGTGGAAATAGCGATATGCTAGCGTTGTGCGTACGACTTTGTGCCACAGGAAAGCGGTTGTATGGTGGAAAATAATTCATCGTCTATAAGGGAACTAAAAGTTCTAGCAGGTTTTATTATTGGTGGGCACAAACTTAACAAGATACATAGATGATACTGTGTTAATAGCAGAGTTAAGGTAATAGAGGAAAGCTAGAAGAAAGTACTGACTATCAATTGTAAGAAGACAGGATGTATGGTAATGCTAATGATAATATGTTATATAAGAATAAAGTGTCGTTGCCGACACTTGTGTTTGAACGTAGATCGCCAGAGAGTAAACACATGCGATCCCATTATTGAATCAAGTGGATCACGTGACCATAGTGAAACGCAAAATTGCAAAATCGCGTGACGACTAACGTTCTGCATTTCTAGTCTATGCTCTATTACTATACGGATCGCTATATCTAGTCTATCCTCTATTACTATACGGATCGCTATTTCTAGTCTATCCTCTATTACTATTCGGATCGCTATTTTTAGTCTATCCTCTATCACTATACGGATCGCTATTTTTGGAGACGGTTCTCAACTGACCTTACTATATGGTGCAGCCGACAAAATCAAAATCAAACAACGCGCATGCGCAAAATTAAAAATATAAAATGGAGACAATACTTATACTTAAATGGCAAGGATTATGACAACATGCACCGACTTAAACAAGGAGACTGTCCGGAAGAGATGCAGGAGATTCCAAAGTCATCTTGACGCCGTGGTTGAAGCCAATGGCGATTTTATTGAATAAATTTACTCTTGAGTATTTCAAGATATTTTTTTGCGCAATTTTGGTAAATATATCTGTTAAAATGAGATGGCAGTGTGGTTTTCATTTTTGCGTAATGTAGACGACAATTTATCCATCGCACCCTGTATAGCATAAAACAAATAAAAATTTCACTGGAGACAAAGAAAAGGGCGCTCAACTGTTTTGTAATATCAAGTCTCCCATATGACAGTGGATACTGATCAATTTTCAGACAGATGAAAAAGAGGAATATTTGCACGCACAGAAAAATGTAGAGACGAGAATTCTATAGACGGTGTATACGAGCAACAGAAAAGTAATATTCACAGTTTCCTTATTATGAAACATTTGGAAACTTTTAAGAAAATGGAAACGGAATTGATGAGAATAATAATATTCAATATATACACTTATAAATATAAGTGTATATATTGAATATTGAATATGTATTTCGGGAATAAAAACTTTATTTAAGCGCTTAATTGGACATGATAATTTGTATACAAACACCGTGGTTTGTTTATGTTTCAACGTAAACTTTAAAAACTCCTTAACGCTTTCTGTACATAAAGTCGGGTCTTTGGGGATTCGGGGACTCCCTAGCAATGAAATATATTGAATTTGCCGTAGCATATTTAGAAAAGAAATTGGAGCTAGGGAAATTCATTGTAAATCAATCTGATTTACAGTGAGTTTCTATATTAAATAGAGCGACCCATAAACTCGTGAAATGCCTGACAGAAGTCGATCTTGTACATATAAGTGTATATATTGGATATTATTATTAATGTCGCAATTTAACATTAAAATTTGAATTAAAACTTAATTAAATATAATATATATGTTAAATGTGTTGGATTTTTTCTGTTAATTCACCCCAAATAATGTAAAGTTACCCATCGCAAATATTAATTAACCCTCATGAAATTATAAATTTTAAATCAAAGTTTGTTTTTGTTTTTTTAATAAATTTTTGGCAGTCTTTTGAAATTATATATTTTAAATCGCAACAACTCCAAACCTAAGAATGAATAATTAACAAAAACCATGGAGTTATTTACCTTTCGTAAGTGCGGATGACATTCGAGGTACTTGCAAGGAATTTTTACCCTTTAAGAAAGAAAAAAAAAAAAAAAAAATGTTTTTGGCTTATTTATCAGGGTGAGAGCGACGCAGACCCCACACTTAGAAATAGCGCATCCGAGTCGCCCACATTTCAAATATGAACCCACCTGGAGTGCAATGGAAGTACTTCGCCCTGGGAGAATTTGGTGTGAATTTTAGTAAATATAAATTCTTTTTATTTTGGGGGGAATTAACAGAAAAGCTCCAATGTGTTTCTTTTTATACATGAGATTTTTTAAAATTTATTTATTGTCCACTTTTGGGATAAGAGGCTGGATTTTTGTCCGCTGGATTCATGGGAAACGACGCAAATATATTTCCCTAGAAAGTTTTGAAAATTCCCGGATATAAACGAAGGAATATATAGATAGCTGTGATCATCCACACCCTTAAGAGAAATGGTATAAATAAACACAATAAGTGTCAGGATAAGGCAATAACGAAGATGAAGAAAGTTTTGAATATTAGCAGTTGTCTGCTTATTAGCAATCAAGTGACAACAAGTCTGCTCTGGTCATTTTCCTACTCTTCCGGCGATGAGAGGACTAAGAGGAAAGATATAAACCTGTGCACCAGTATAATGAAGGCTGAAAAGTGAAATCAGACAAGGAAAAGAAAAATATATATCAGGACTTGCATCCTGGGCTTGTTCCCCATTCTCTCCGTTCCCCTACCATTCTACTTTTGGCCTTTACGCACGGTTGACTACAAAATGACAACGACTACCTCTCCGACCTCAACAGCGCGTTCGCGAACAAAAGAAAGACTCGTTCGTAAGTGGCTGGGCCCCGTAATTTGGCTAACGACATTGTTATAAAAAAAAATCACAGAAAAAAAAAAGATATGTTTACTTGCAGAGGTCAACATCCTACCTTTTACCCTCCTCTTCTTACTTTACCAAACGACTACCTTTTCGTCCTCCATTGACCTGAACACCTTTTACTCACCTGAGGGATATTTGTTTAGGTATGCGACACTTTAGTGATATCTCAGCTTGAGTTTTATGAAAGGGGACGGCGGAAGTGATAGTCATGAAGATGAAAAAAAAAATAATAATATTGTTGTTGGAAGATTGTATTGCGCCGAACGTCAAAAAATCGGATCAGCATTCGATTTCTTCGATTTTCGTCTTTTACGTGGACTCGAGTACAAAACCTCAAACACTGATGTGGATAGTTGTTAAACCTACCCTAATATGACACAAAGATAAATTAATGAACAAGGGAAGATTGTGTTGCGCCAATGTTCAATCTAACTCTAACCCTGTCTGAATAGTTAAAGAATTAGCATTCGATTTCTATGTTTTTGACTTTGACTCAAGCATACGGCACAAAATCAAACTCGTGAAAAATGGATGATTATATTGTGGTGGGTACAAACTTAACACGATACATAGATGACACCGTGTTAATGGCATAGATAAGGTCATAAAGGAAAGCTAGAAATTCGTGAAAATTCGAAAGACTGTGATCCGCCTAAATTCAAAGTTATTGCTTGTCTAGAAAGTCAGTATTTGATTTCTTGGGTCACACTTAGATTCTAGCACAGACTTCGAGCAGGAGTTTTCGATGCTTACTAAGCATGTCCTTATATGGCATAAAGTCTAACCAGTGAAAAATGGAAGATTATGTTGCGTCAAGATTATAGTATTTTTGCAGTATTCTCCAACACATATATCCCCTAAAATAATGCTTATAATAATGTGTGTGTTTGTGTGTGTGTTTGTGTGTGTGTGTGAACAAATGACCTTAACCCTTTAGTGTCTCATTGGCAGGTCTATTTGTCGCGACGTCTCAACGAAATTAGCTCGTCGGAGTCACAATTTGGATTATGAAGTCGACTAGACAGACGACACTGGCTTTGTAGAAGCCAAAGCAGCAAAAGAGAACAACTTGGACTGGCGAAGTGTACGCACGTCCAACACGTAGTCATGTCTTGAATGAGTTTAACACAGTTCAGCAAGAAAGCACAAAATGCCCCTTAAATGAACAATGATAAAACGTCGTCAAATTGATTTCTTATTTTGGGTCTGTATTAAGCCAGGCAGGAGGTATAGTTTTTCTTTCTTTTTTTTTTTTTTTTTTTTTTTTTTTTTTAGGGGCGGAGTGTAGCTTCACAAGGCATCTTTTCTTCTGCTCGCTGGACCAGCACGACCTTTTGGAACCTCCTCCTGCCTAAAATACTACAAAGGAGAACTCCTAATTTTGTACTTAATCATCTTTTGTCAGTCTTTGCTTTTCATAGGGAGACACTAAAGAACCTGGTTTATTTATTTATATAGTTCGTTCTTAACGAGATCAGTAAGGCCGTCGCCTGACACAATTATTAGCTGAATTTTGATCTAGAATTAATTTTTACTGTATAATGTTCGATCAGGGTGATTAAAAGTGAAGCGGTAGTTTAAGTGCATTCATAAGAGATGAATGAATGAGGAAAAGAAAAAAAAATCCGTATATAAAAATGGACAAAATATAGTTAGGTCGAAAAACAGATTAAATAAAATGGAATAAAAATAAAAAAAAAAATAGAGAAATTTAAATATTTAGGAATTGAAAATGCGATACCGAACCCCGAAGACGGATTGAAAGAACAAAAAATAAGCAAAGTACTGAGAAACAATTGACACTTTTTCGCGAATTCTGGATTCTTTATTTTCGTTTAAATCTGTGAATTAGTTGCGCTCAGGCTAAGTCTCGAAAAAACTTTTTAAACTATTATAAATTATTATAATTAAAATTTAAAACAAACGAAAAAATTCTTGTAAAATTTAATTATTCATCAGAAAAAATTTATTTCTTCAGGCAATAATGACCTTAATATTACTTATTTACAAAAGCAATTAAAAGCTTTTCTAATTAAGTAGTATCATAGATTTATTGGATTCATTATTTTTCAATTCAGAGCAGATTTTTAGTTAGCGTAAATTTGAAAAAAAAAAGGAGGTGATTTACCATCTCTAATGACTCTTACTTTAAAAAAAAAAAAAAATTTCAGGAAATAAAAAGGTTTTGAATGAAATTTCAGGACAATAAGTAAGTGGGGTGTAACATATTTAAAAAAAAATATTTTTTACCAAAATTTTCTAGAAAGAAATATTTCAAAAATAATTTCATTCATTTGTGAATAAGTCCTGAAAATTTCATTAAAATCGGACAATTACTTGATTTTTACAAGAATTTCTAAATCAATGTGTTTTCAACGGGAAAAAAAGCGCAAAAAAAAAAACAATGTTATTTTAACAGCACCGCGATGACGTGAAAAAAAGGAAGACTTTAACCAAAATTTCGAACGTGTTAGAAAATATTAAAAAATTTCAAAAAATAATTAAAAAATACTTTGGTCTTTCATCTTAATAATAACATAAGCATTTTGACGATAAAACTTTATTTTCATTAAGTTTGTGGCATTTTTCATTACGCTATGCTGTTTTCCCGCGAAAAAGTGGACGTCGCTCCGAAAAACATTATATAAAATTCCCTATTTTTATCGATAATGTTAAATGTGTTAAATTCTTCAACTTTTTAACAAAGAAATTCTCAAGTTGATGTTTATACACTATTTACATTGTTCGGACTATCATCCTCATCTTCGTTACCATATTTATCACAACGTTTCGGTCATTGTACGCTCCGGCCTTCTTCAGGTGATTGGAATGTTGAACTGAACACTTTATTTCGTTCGCTGGGCTAGACTGTTCTAGTTCCACGTGCCATGTCTAATGGATGTCAGTTATCAGTTATCTCCTGTTAATTCCCCTTTCTAAGTTCTCCACTGCCTTAACCAGGTATTGAACTCACACTCTTTGGGTCCTGTCACTGGATCTAACTAACGCCTTTATCCACTGTGCCATGTCTCTTTGAAACGTTGTGATAAGATGAACAATATAAATAGTGTACATAACAATATAAATAGTGTACATAATACCTAATCTCAGAAATATGGAGAGATATTGATCTTTATAATCGCAAAAACTTTGTTGATTTATTTAAGATAGAATCATCTATTATGACATGTCTCTAAAGTTTGTATTTAGATACATTGTGTTTATTTTCAATTTCTCTATTTGAATTGTTCACTTGTATTGCATATGATCCATTATTTTACATAATTAGGTTACAATAAATTTTCTATTTTATATGAATACTGTTGTATGAAAAGAAAATTTGGTTAAAAACATGGAACTCTGACATCAATTCTCTTGTATGGCAGTGAATGCTGAATAATCTCCTCACAGGTGAAGAGAAAACTGGCGTCAACAAAATTTTGTTCTGCAAAAGGATACTGAGAATTCTACGGATGGAGCGAGTAAGCAAATTTGGGAGTCTTAAAAATGGTAACAAAATGAAAACTCATACTCAGAATCAGAAAGAATCAGAAATTTCTAGGATACGTAACGAGGAACGTCGGTTCGGAAAACTTAACTCTCACAAGGCAACAGAGATAGTCTATCTACCTGTCGAGTCTGTGTTGAATGGGTGACGGAATGCAAGTATGGAGGGCTTGGCAATGGAAGAAACGGTGGTTAGAGCCACAAAGGATAGGATATTGTGGAGGACCATAGTCGCTCAAGGGACACGGCTCATAAAAAGTGTACCTTCAGATTTCTGTCACTTTTTCTATTAACTATTATATGTAGTAACAGTCGACCAAAAAACGTTTTAGCAGGTACTCGTGTTTGAGTAGCCAGTTAAATTTCAGTACATGTTTGATTTTGACATCCCCAATATGTAGCTCACACTTTCGATGTCCCCTTTTGCTGACAACCGTGAATTTTGTCATTTTACATTTAGTCCTGTCTGCTGGCTTTCTTTCACTGCCTCCTGTCAACAACACGGTGTCATCCGCGTATCTCATCTTGTTAAGTTGACACCAGTACTTATTACGACAAAATGACAACGTACGGCGCCCAGCGAAGTCTGAACTTAATGCAGGTCTGAAAGAAACCACTTGCAAAGTACTAATCTATGCCGAGATGCCAAGTGAAATAGTGACCTATTGTTCATGTGCCGTGTCAATTCGGGACGTGTTACATTCACTTACAGTAAGCTTCATCCTTTACAAGACCCGGGGACCACTCGAGGTAGAGGGTTATGTTTGGAGGCAATTTGTGCGGAGAGGAGTCGAAGATAACAACCCTAGCCTTGAACAAGTCAAGACTGCAGTGATCGGGGAAACATTCTCTTGGGAGTCGGTTCCACAGAGCAATTGTTCGCGGGAACGTGCAAATATCTTTGGCAAAGGTATGAATCCATCTTCTCTTCCCAGGTATGGGTTAAATAGGAATTATATCTGGAAAAATCATTGTTATCCACAATGTTTTCATCTTACAATCTAAAATTTGTTTCGGCTTTAAATAACCCACAAAGAGTTGATAACTCATCGAAATGTCCATCTTCCCGCGTCTGTCTGTCTTACGTCATTAAGATTTTATCCGCCGATAATAGATCCTGCTAGAACTTCTACTTCAATTATGACTGTCTCTTTGAATAGGTTAAATAAATCCGGTGGG
>CAHIKZ030002889.1:227500-327500 GCA_903632075.3 Acanthosepion pharaonis
ATTTTTAAATAAATAATTATATTTAGGCTCTACATTTGTATCGAGCACTATTTTTTAAAAATAATAACAAAAATACTAAAGGACTTTGGATTATTTATCTAACGAGTTCTTTCCTATTTTCTATATATTTTTACACACACACA
This sequence comes from Acanthosepion pharaonis, assembly GCA_903632075.3. Lineage (NCBI taxonomy): Eukaryota > Metazoa > Mollusca > Cephalopoda > Sepiida > Sepiidae > Acanthosepion > Acanthosepion pharaonis. Next base: position 227,644 of record CAHIKZ030002889.1, read on the forward strand.
CACACACGCGCGCACACACACACACACACACATACATATATATATATATATATATATATACACAAAAAAAATACAATTTATAAAAGGTATTTATAAATAACTATTTGCGAGTTGCAATTTCGATTGTGTGGCCGCCCATGAGAAATGTATCTTTTATATATTATTTTTGTATATTTTTTATATTTTACATTGAGCACTGAGTTTTTGTAGCGCCCTTTTATTACTTGTTATATAAAAAAATATCCAGGAAATCTATTTTTAATGTTGAATTCGTAAGTCAATTGCATCACTAAGTTATTTTCAAAGGTTTGTTTAAGGGGATTTAAGTCGTCTCTGTTTTCCATTAACGTGAAAATATCATCAATACATCTTACTTATTATAAAATGCAGATTGTCTGTGTGTGTGTGTGTGTGTGTGTCTGTACGTTTATATATTGGATCGAATTTCCTATATTTTTCAACCAATTTCAACAAAACTTCATAGGACTACGTAAAATTACCTTGCGGTGGTTCTGATAGCGCCAAAAATTGGAAAAACACAATTGTTTTTGCACAAAATCAGTTTGAAAACACGATTAAGCGGCATCACAAGAATGAAAGGGGACAACTCATATAAAGTTATACTTATTATAAAACCCAGGTTGTTTGTGTGTGTGTGTGTGTTTGTTTATATATGGGATCGGATTTCCTACATTTTTCAACCGATTTCAACAAAACTTCACTTTTTTTTGGCAGGTAGTGTTTCTTATTGTCTTGCACACTTTTTTCTTTATTTTTACATTCAGAATGCTTTAAAAATTCCATTTACAAGACAATTGTTTATAATAAAATTCTATTCAATCGGTAGATCCATAACGATTGAAAACAATGTTTTTGTTTGAGTTTGGGTTTGACCAATTCGTAAAAAAAAAAAAAAAAACTAATTAAGACATACGTGTCCGTCAACCTTAAACAATAATCTTTGTCAATTTTATTTTTCAGTCTTTATGATGGTCGATACTTGATCTATCTCTTACTGTTACATCCCCGGGCAACGCCGGGCTCTACTGCTAGTCTGGTATATATTGACGGTTTGAAAATTATTTAAGATCTTGTTTTCTATATTATTCATGCTAAACTTAAAGCCTGTTTCTCTCTTTCTCTCTCTCTCCCTCTCTCTCCCTCCCACCTCTCTCCCTCCCACCTCTCTCTCTGTCTCTCTCTCTCTCTTCCTATATATGACGATCACAACATTATCAAGACGTCTTACACTTCATTAGCTGAATACAAGCTCTAATGCACATCTAAAAACACATTCATGTCCACCTTCACAATACAGGAGAATATTTGTTGACAACACCAATATTATTACACTAAAAAACAACAAACAAAAACTTCTTGGGGCTCTCTATATGATAATCAATCAACCAACACTCGACAAAAACTATTACAAATATAGCAACAACGTATAAAGTGCATATAACAAGAATTTAATGCTATTTTACATTCCTAAAAATTTCTGGTCAGCTCCCTTATATTGGGACGCTTGTTTTGCAAAAAGTCTATAACTACAACGGATAAATTTAAAATTTTCAAATTACTATGAGAGAGCGCGTTTGAGCGTGTTTTTAAAAATCACCTTCACAACGGAATGCAAACTTTATTGTAGTTCCAATAAATCTGTCTTTGTAATTTACCCCTGAAGATAACCTTGGAAAATATCGAAAGTATCTGGGTTAGAAAAAACTACGGTGCCTTCCTCGATGGATTTCATGTTAACACCAAGAAACTGATTAGACAACTGGAAAGGACCTATAAAAATAAGTAGACACAATCACAATATGTCTGTATTATTCAATATATATATATATATATATATATATATATATATATATATATATATATATATATATATATATAGAGAGAGAGAGAGAGAGAGAGAGAGAGAGAGAGAGAGGAGGCACGGTGGAGTAATGGATAGCGGCTTGGATTGAGGAATTGGAGAGCCGAGTTCAAATTCCAGTCGAATCCATTACATTCACTTATTTGCTAATACCCTTGGGAAAGGCGTGAATCTTCTTCTTCTCCCTCCAGCTATGGGTAAAATAGCAGAACAGACTAGGTTCTATAGCCTTGGATGACAACTGGCCTAGGAGAAGGACAACTCTGAATTCAAAACCTGCGGAGGGTCGTTTGGGAACCTTGTGGCATTCGGTGCACCAGGTCTCTGTATTCGTCCCTTCAAAAAGTGTAGATGGTCCTGCACGAAGCCTTCACCACTATAATCAAATCTCATGTGCCGGTGACGGGCTGTCAGTTTCCTGGAAACTGATCTGCTTGACCCTCATATGTCGAATCTCGACGGGAGAGTCGACTATATATATATATATATATATATATATATATATATATATATATATATATATATATATATATGAAATGGATTAAGTCCAACAATTATTTAATATATTTTCTGTTTAAACGTTATTTTAAACAGATACAATTTATTTAAGTAAAACCTTCGTTTTTTTTTAATTTAACAGTACTTAATAGCCAGAATATTCGAGAAATTTCGTAGAAAATATGTGCTTCTCCGACATGAATCAAACCTATAACCCCAAAAGGAACCATCATTTGATCTGATGTGCTGTGAACCATTCAGCTACAAAGAAGCGCCTGGTTGACAAAGTCCGAATTACTGTTTATAAATAACAGATCTTTGACGAACGATCATATCTGCTCACGAAACGTACCTTAACGTAAACATTGAGAACATGAAATATATATATATATATATATATATATATATATATATATATATATATATATGTGTGTGTGTATGTGTGTGTGTGTGTGTGTGTGTGTGCTCATAGATGTGTAATTGTTGGTATTTGAAAAGAGATAGATGGCAATCAGTTGAAAATGATTACGGTGGTCGGTAAAGATCAAAAGAAAGTTGCGATGTTACATTTAAGTATTGTAAAATCCAACTGACTTCAAAACAAAAACGGGAAATGCCAATAAATCACATCAACATTTTCCCTTTCATTCACCTCCGTTGATTTTTCTTTTTATTCTGGTTCCGGTCCTCCCCACTCTCTTCTAGGTTAAAAATTGCCCGCCACCCCCGCCACAAAGTGTAGAAGCTCATGCTTCCTACCAACGTCGCTCCAGTCACACTTTCACAAATGAATGAAAAAAAAATCCGTTTGGAAACGAAACATCTGAGAATAGGATCAACATTGTAGCCGTCGTTTACTGAATTGATTTATTGTTATGGTTTACGAGCGGTAGAACAAAAATATTTTAGGATGAAAAGTAAACAAATAAAAGGCTGAAACAAAAAAACAACAAAATTGCGATTATAGATTTTGATAAAAAAAATAATCATAAAGTCCTCTTATTTAATATTATCATATTTCATTTTTCTCCACAACTCTTCACGCTTTCAAAGAAAGAGCAATAACAGCTACTGGACTTAAAAAAAACTATTTTACTGAAAATTATTTTAATAGGAGTAGATAGGTTTTCCTATCGCCAGGTTCATACTCCTCCTCAGTCTTTTGAACAGGATTAAAGGTTTATTCCTTGCTTTCTGTTTAGAATTGTGATTCCGGTTCCTTCTAAAGTCTACTTCAACTTTATACCTCTAACGTTTCCATATGAACTCTGTAGCTAAATGGTGTAGCACGTCAGGCTATATGGCGCCCCATGTAGGATACAGGTTCGATTCCTATCGGAGAACAGATATATTCTACAAGGTTCCTCGTACATTCAGGCCGGTAAATGTAGTTAATATTATTTATTGTAAACAGAGCATTTACTTAAATATCTGTACCTATATAAAATAACGTATAAAGAGAAAATATATTAAAATAAGTTTTAAAAAGGTGGAACTGCAGAGAGGAAAACTGGATCAGGGGATCACAGCAGGAAAAGAGATCATCATTTCAACTAAAGGGATCAATTAGAAAAGTTGCAAATCAATCAATACGACGCTTGGCACATGAGTTTCAGCCATAACAGTCCAAAGAGCAGTGAAAATAGACTTGAAAATGAAATTGTACGTGAAACGTGTAAGACAACTTCTTACTTCGGGATAGAAAGTTAGAAGGTTAGAGAGGGCAACGATCATCTTGGATAAGTTGGGAAATGATCCTGATATATATATATATATATATGAACTTTATGCCAATCCTTCATGAGCTTCCGATCCTTACCTATGATTAATTAATGATGAACATGACATTTTTATTTATGATCGATTTCATCACGATATTTTACTGCTCAAAGTAAAGTCCAATAGTGTTATAAAAACCTCGGAGAATTCCAGTAAGATATCTTTAATCATTTCTAAGATACAACGGTTCAAATCTTAATCTAACAATTGGACAATTTTGCTGTTATACGATTTGGGCAATTTTGCTGTTACACTCGGTATACAGAACTTATTTTACGCAAAAATGTATATTTTTCAACATGACCTCATTTTATCCTAGGCTTACGGCCATATGTTAAAACATCGATTCTCGTACAGTTCACCGAAGTTAAGAAACGTAGAGCCTGATCAGTAACTAGATGGGTGACCGCTTGCGAATAACAGGTGCTGTAAGTTTGGATATGTTGCTGGCGTAATGGATAATCGTAACGGCTCGAAATTGGAAATCGGAGAGCCGTGTTCCAATTCCAGTCGGCGTCATTATATTCATTCCCGTGCAAATATCGTCTTTTTCTATAGGTTATTAGGACTTGTGTCACGAAATCGTTATCTCCAAAAAAAATCTTACAATCAGAAATTATTTTCTGGCTTTACATTACCTGAAAATAATTAATAAACCGTAAAAATCAAATTAATAAATCTTTTTTATCCTTGTCAATGCACTTAATCTATATGTATTTATGTATCGAATAGCAGACCAAGAAAATGACAAACGAAAGGAAAAATTCTTTAGTAACGTGTTTCCTTTCAAGTTCCTCAATGTGTTTCGTGTGAAATTCGACTGTTTAGTTTTAGAGAGGCTTCGTGTGCAGATAGATTTTTTAGATTTAGCCAAGAAATTACCCCATAATATTTCATATAACTAGATTGAATCTTCAGCTTTTGTCCAAAAGTTAAATTAATATATTTAAATATCTTCACAGTCCATTTTCTCATCTTATGTCGAGTCTTTGGGCAAAACGTCACAGGCGTGTTATGTTCATCCTCGCTACAGTGACTTTCTTTGTGCCATATGCTTTTTCCCCAAAACTAAAGTGGCTTTTAAAAGTGAACGGATTTTAGAACGTTGAAGGGATTATGAAGAACGCAGTATAGAAAATAATAACGACAATTTTACAAACTCAAGGCGACTAAGATGTTACCTCATTAGGCAGGCTACATCCTTGTTAATAAGACACGGATGGATCATATTCAGACAAATCTTGTAGATAGATAGATAGATAGATAGATAGATAGATAGATAGATAGGGAAAATTTGACACACTCACACACTTATAATGAGAGGAAGAGAGAGCTGATGGAATAAGATGAACTGAATGGGATAGATAGATAGATAGATAGATAGATAGATAGATAGATAGATAGATAAGAAGAGGCACAGATAGATAGATAGATAGATAGATAGATAGATAGATAGATAGATAGATAGAAACTGACGTGTATAAAACCAATGAAAACAAAACAAATAGAATTTTAAAAATTGAACTCTAACCTGAAATCATTCTATTACCAAAATTTCTGATGAAGCTCAATAAATAGCGAATTATTCAAAATTCTTAGAGTTTTTCTACTTGTTCCTTATTTAATAATTTTGACGGATTTTATCCATATTTTAAACTCATAGATAGATAGATAGATAGATAGATAGATAGATAGATAGATAGACTGAGAGAGAGAGAGAAAGATATGAACTGATGGGAAAGATTTATAGATGGACATTCAAGAACAGACTTTAGATAGCTATCTATCTATCTATCTATCTATCTATCTAGATAGATAGATAGATAGATAGAGAGAGAGAGAGAGAGGGAGAGATAGATATGAACTGACTGGGAAAGATTTATAGATGGACATTCAAGAACAGACTATAGATAGATAGATAGAGAGAGAGAGAGAGAGAGAGAGAGAGAGAGAGAGAGAGAGAAAGAAAGAGAGAGAGAGATGAACTGACTGGGAAAGATTTATAGATGGACATTTAAGAACAGACTTTAGATCTATAGATAGATAGATAGATAGATAGATAGATAGATAGATAGATAGATAGAGAGAGAGAGAGAGAAAGATATGAACTGAATGGGAAAGATATATAGATGGACATTCAAAAACTGACTTTAGATAGATAGATAGATAGATAGATAGATAGATAGATAGATAGATATTAGAAATCGCAAATAAAAACAATATTAACAAAATATTAAGAAAGTAGAAAAACTCATCGACATGTAAAATTTGAAAAAATGCTGTCGAGTAAATGACATCGAAGTTTATGCGAAGATTTCTCTGCATTCGGGTGAATGTCTATAACAAAGAAGAAAGCGAGCGTGAAAAGAAATGGCAAAGAATAGAACGAAATGTGACCATAACCTACAAAGACAAATGGTTGAATGTCGAAGAGAAGACGTTTGACGCCGATTCTGCCGCTCTTCGCGTTTGAATTAATTGCAATGCAATACAAAGTAGATTTTCTTCCGTTTCCCGCATTTGGAAAAGAAATGGCGTCCGCAATGAACGAAGAAAAGCGTTAGATTTGACGCAAAATATAAAAACTTCCACAATAAGATTTCGATAAATGGGTGTGTTCTATTGATCCAATTATATTAGTATTGGAATCTCTATTCATACATAGACACATGCAGACATAAAGAATATATAGGAGCATTCATTGTCCAAATCGTGTAACAACAAAATTCTCCTGTTGTTAGATTAATATTTGAACCGTTGTATCTTAGAAATGATTAAAGATATCTTACTGGAATTCTCCGAGGTTTTTATAAAACTATTGAACTATACTGTGAACATTAAGAATGTATTTAGATCTAAGTTGAAATGATGATCCCTGGTGCTGTTTTGACCTCCTGATCACGTTTTCCTTTCTACTGATCCCTCTTTTTTAAAACTTATTCACCGTTCTCTTGATGGATCTTGAATAAACTTTGAAGATGGAAGCCAGAGTATGAATGTTGGTACCATTACTGAAAGCCTGAATGATCATTTTCCTCTCACCATTGCTCAGTTGGAAGGGCATAGTGGGGCTGGCACAAAACGATTTTAATCTGTTCTCTTTCTAGCTGAATAACTGAAACACACCCACACACGCAACCTCACCACGCTAGGTGTTTCTGCTCTTGTTTCAGTAACAGGTACACTGAAGCAGATAGATTAGACCAGGTAATGTTGAAAGGACATTATTATATATATATATATATATATATATATATATATATATAATCCGAACCTCGGCAGAGAAAAAACAACGACGAATATTGGATGAAATTTGTTTAGCTATTTTGTCACATTGCGTTTAGTGGGACAAAAAGAGTCCCAACGCGTCTACAACCCTGAGAAAGTTTCTCGAAAACCAACTTTCGCAGGGTTGTATACGCTTTGGGACTCTTTTTGCAAGAACACCTATTAAATAACAGAGATTGTGCAGCCAAATTTAGTGTCGACTGGTTCATAGTGTTGTCCCTGTCACACTCTTTATTTCATCTTAAGGTTCTGGAGGCACTTTACATCGGGTCCCTTAAGCCTTCTTTGTGTAAACAACGTGAGTGTTTGTTGGGGCTCGCTGTCATTTGTCTCTAGTTCCTTTTGGTAATTTTTTTTTCTACAACTTCCATTTATTGTACATTTTTCTGTGTTTAATTTTAAATTAAATCTCCCGTTGAAGCCTGAAGAGTGGGAGCGAAACAGGTTGCTTCGCCCGTTTTTAAAATGTCTCGTAATATTAAGTTTTACACTTTTATTTCGATCATATATATATATATATATATATGATATATGGTATATGGTATATGTTGTAACGTCTTCCTTTAATGTAGTTCTTATCGTTCACCCCTTAGCCACCTTTATCTAGAGACGAGACGCGTTAAATTTGAGCAACATCCAGCCGACACACTGGGGTTAAAATAGGAAACAAAAAATGATACATATGACACACTCATATCCTCTCTCCCACCTCACTTCCTCACTTCGTTAATTTTACGTATACTTTATGAGGTCCGTCAAAAACGTGTGAATTTCTTTTCATTTTTCATTTCAGCTTTTGGAAGTAAAGTCTGATGATCAAGAACCTTGTTAAAGGGGTTATGGTGAAATAGCTTATTACATGGAATCTTAACGTGGTCTGTCTTTTATTCAAACATATCTGCTCTGAATTTTACATTGAGCTCTCTGGATATCATCCTCCTCAGGTCTACCTATACGGATTACCTAAATTTGCATAAACTAAAATATATATATATATATATATATATATATATATATATATATATATATATATAGCGTTTATGCTGCTAACTTGAAAAATTTTAAATTTTAAATGATCATTCACTCATAGATGAAATAGATTTTAGCATCATTTGGTAATAAAGACCTTACACTTAAAAAGCTTTTTCTTGCCACGTGCATGCCTATAGCGAAACAACTTTTATTGATAGTGGTTTTCATTCTTTTTGTATAAAGGACATTCAACATTTGTAATCGTTTTTTTTTTCTTTTTTTTTTTTGTGTGGAAGAGTACACTTATATGTATACAATAATTTTCATTATTAACTGATTCGATTCTGGATTTTATAACGTTCTTCCATATTTGTATAACATTCTTCCCTGTATTTCATCTTTAATACTGATTCCATCCATCGTTGAATGAATGTTGAATGAAGACTAATGAAGAAAGACCATACGCATGATGGACACGACCAACCACAATTTTAGCGCATCATAATTCTTAACATATCTAATTGTATACAGGCGTTCGAATGAATGAATCAATGGAACTATTGTGATGACAACTGAAAACAAGTAAATAAATTAATTGAAGAAGCAATTTGCGTGCTTGATTTAAATGACTTTTCTCAAAGTTACAGACAGTACCTCTTCTTATGAAGTTGATATGCTGGCTTCTTATGTCACTGAATTGTATCAGAAGAAAGAAAGAAAGAAAGAAAGATGATAGACTGTAAACAATAGAAAATAAATAAATAAATAAAAGAAAACTTTACACTATAAACAACAGAAAAGAAACACAGAAAAGAAAGAGTGAAGGGTGACACACTATAAACAACAGGAAAGAAAGAAAAAGAAAGGAAGGAAAATGATACACTATAAAAATAAGAAAGAAAGAAGGATGATACATTATAAACAAAAGAAAGAAAGAAAGAAGGATTATAAACTATAAACAATAGGAAAGAAGGAAAGAAAGAAAGGAAAGAAGATGATACGCGATAACAATAGAAAAGAAAGAAAGAAAGAAAGATGACACTATCTACAGTAAGAAAGAAAAAAGAAAGAATGAAGGATGATACGCTATAAACACTAGGAAAGAAAGAAAGAAAGAAAGAAAGAAAGAAAGAATAAACACTAAACAATAGCAAAGAAAGAGAAAGAAAGAAAGAAAGAAAGAAAGAAAGGAAGGCGGATGACATATAAACAACAGAAAAGAAAGAAAGAAGGATGATACGCTATAAACACTAAAAAAGAAAGAAAAGAAAGGAAGAAAAAGAAAGAAAAAAAAGAAAGAATAAACACTAAACAATAGCAAAAGAAAGAAAGAAGGATGATACGCTATAAACACTAAGAAAGAAAGAAAGAAAGAAAGAAAGAAAGAAAGAAAGAAAGGCGGATGACATATAAACAACAGAAAAGAAAGAAAGAAGGATGATACGCTATAAACACTAAAAAAGAAAGAAAGAAAGGAAGAAAAAAGAAAGAAAAAAAGAAAGAATAAACACTAAACAATAGCAAAGAAAGAAAGAAGGATGATACGCTATAAACACTAAGAAAGAAAGAAAGAAAGAAAGAAAGAAAGAAAGAAAGAAAGAAAGAAAGGCAGATGACATATTATAAACAGCAGAAAAGAAAGAAAGAAGGATGATACGCTATAAACACTAAAAAAGAAAGAAAGAAAGAAAGAATAAACACTAAACAATAGCAAAGAAAGAGAAAGAAAGAAAGAAAAGAAGGCAGATGACATATTATAAACAATAGAAAAGAAAGAAATAACACAAAATATAGAGAGGTGAACAATAAAAGGGGAAGAGAGAGCAAGATGAAGAGAGAAATAAAGAGACAATGAGAATGATTGAAAGAGAGGTATACTTGAGCAGATAAACAGGAAGAAGGTCGATAGGAAAATGAGGCAGGGATTGTAGAGGAGAAAACCACAAGAAGCTCTCTGGGACCGGAAGTGATGTGCAAACCGACTGTACGAGATGAGCCGAGATTGGCAAATTGACAGACACGAGGACAGTTGTAAATATCCAGATAAATTAACAACAAAACTAAAGCGCAAAAGTGGGCAGCGATTAAAAAGCATCCAAGGGCACTTCGTCAATCTCCACAGATCAAGACGATCTCCCTTTTTCGACTTCCGGATGTTGTGCGCTCGAGAATCTGTCACCACACTAATTCGCTGGACTCGATGGCACACTCGCCTTCCGGACTGATACTATCAAGCTGGCTAAAATGAAGAAGCATCAGAGAGAAAGAGAGAGATAGAGGTGGGGGGGGCGAGAAAGAGAGAGTGAAAGGAAGAGAGAGAGCGGGATGGGGGAGAGAAATGCAAAGAGAAAGATACAGAGTTGAGCTAGGGGCTGATAAGTGAAGGTAAGATATCATAAAAGAGAAAAGTTAGACGGAGGGAATGATAAAAATAGCAAAAAATAAACGTAATAAGAAAGAAAGTAAGGTGAAAGAAAGAAAGAAAGAAAGAAAGAAAGAAAGAAAGAAAGAAAGAAAGCAAGCAAGCAAGAAAGAAGTTATTCACAATAATACAACAAAAGCCCAAACTAGAACAGAGAGTGACTGAAAAATAAAATGATGGAGGCAAAAAAAAAAGAAATATAAAAAAAGAAATAAGCTGGGATCTATCTATCTATCTATCTATCTATCTATCTATCTATCTATCTATCTATCTATCTATCTATCTATCTGTTCCTCGATCTATCTAGCTAGCTAGCTAGTTAGCTATCTATCTATCTATCTATCTATCTATCTATCTGTTTCTCGATCTATCTATCTAGCTAGCTAGCTAGCTAGCTATCTGTTTCCCAATCTATCTATCTATCTATCTATCTATCTGTTTCTCGATCTATCTATCTAGCTAGCTAGCTATCTGTTTCTCAATCTATCTATCTATCTGTTTCTCAATCTATCTATCTATCTATCTATCTATCTATCTATCTATCTATCTATCTATCTGTTTCTCAATCTATCTATCTATCTAAAGCATAGGTACTTCGGTGTGGTGTAACGATTAGCCAGCTTGTCTTGCTAGATCAATTACGAATGAAAAGTAAGTTCATTCCTCACGAGGTACCCAATACTTTCAGCCTTGTGTCACATCTAAGGTAAAGGACACCTCAACGTGGTGCACTGGTTAGCAACCTTGTTTCACTAAATCAATTACAACAGTGTGTTTGATCTTCAATGAGTGTTCCATATTTTAGGCCTTGTGCCACATCTAAGCTACGCGTAGAAAATCATTTAGGGCCGCCTGCCATAATTGTATCTCTAATGCAATAAATCTATCTATCTATCTATCTATCTATCTATCTATCTATCTATCTATCTATCTATCTATCATAAGCACGTTACTTCGACTTAGTGCAATGGTTAGCAAGCTGAGTAGTAAGTTCGATCTTCACTGGGTACACCATACTTTAGGCCTTGTGCCATATCTAAGCTATGCTTAATAAATCGATATCTATCTCAAACACTACGAAGTGGGATAAAAGTAAGTGAGGCTAGTCAGGCCATTACAACTGTGTGACGAGTTCGATCTTCCTTTGGCGTGTAAAAGCAACCAAATTAACCTTAAGTCGGTGGTAATATTTACTGAAGCTAGTTTGGTTGACAATTCTTCTTCTTCAGTGCCCTGTCCCTTTAGGACGTGGAAGACCATATATCTCTCCAAAATTCTATCGATTATAACTCTAAGTAAGTTTTGTCTTTTTGCTATCCCACCTAATCGCCGTTCTGCCAAATATTTATACAATTTGCTACTCTGTCCCTCTTGCTTTCAGTATGTCTTGTGAGTATCAAATTCTCCAAACCCTCTTTCCATATTATGTGTCCTAGAAATTTCAGTTGTCTCTTTTTGATTCTAAGTAATGAGTTCGATTCTCAGTGGATGCCCCATACAAAACACGACATTAAAGTTGATCTCATAGACTGACCCTACCGGAAAGACAATTTAGCAGAAGGAAAGGGAAGGAGAAACGAAAAATTAGAAACAAAAAGAAAGAAAGACTTTGTTCTCAATGATACAAAAAAAGCCAAATCTTTACCAAAATAACAAAACCCACAACACTTGAAGGCTTCTAAAAGCAGCAAAACTAAAATAGACAGCACGCGTAGCTAAAAGGCAAAATAATAACATAATCTACACTGAGACAGTTACGTGCCATCCGTAATACATGCTTAGGCGATCATGTACCTTTCGATACATAAATGACGAGGCAGATTTTTTTTCCCACAGTAGGGAGAAAGAGGCACGGTGGATAGCGGCTCGGATTTAGGAATCAGAGAGCCGAGTTCGAATTCCAGTCGAATCCATTAGCTTCACTTACGTGCTAATACCCTTGGGAAAGATATGAATCTTCTTCTTCTTCCCTTACCTTTGAGCAAATATCAGGACATAGCCTTGGACGGCAACTGGTCTACCGTAGAAAGAAATAGCAACCTACTGCGAGAAAAAAATCTGCCTCCTCAGTCATGTATCGAACGATACATGATCGCCTAAGCGTGTATCACGCATGACATATAACTGACTGAATCTACACCACTTTATGCAAAATATTTAGAAAGAAACTCCCATCAGTACCAGAAAGAGCGATAACAGTTAGTGGACTTGAGGAGCCTATTTTCCTGGACACGCTTTTAACAGAAAGAGATTATAAATTTCAAACGACAGCAATGTTGTCAGTGAATGCCGAATGTTTACGACTAGTCTCGCCATTACCGAATTAAGAATTGTTTGTAAGATTTTGTTATTCAGGCAAAGTGGTTGTTTTTTAGTATTACTCTCTTTTTTTTCTCCACATGTAGCATCAACAGTTATCTTAGAGAGGACATCATTTTTAAGACATTTCATCTTTAGCATATTCAAACATTTTCCCTCTAATTGATAACAACATAATGAAAACGATGACTGTCTCTTGATATAATGAAGCGTCCTCAGGCAGTTCCTCCTTTTATCCACATTGCTCAACTCTTTGGCACTAGACGAGAAGGTATTGCTTCATCACACGCCTCGTATATAGGTCGACTGTTCCGTATTTATGAAAAAAAAACTATTGGCTCATCATGTCTCATTTTTTGGTCGACTGCTCAGTATAATTGATCCATCATGTGTTTGGTGTATAGGTCGACTATTTAGTATTAGAGTAGAATAAATTAATCTATTATGTGTCTCGTGTATACGTCGAACGTTCAGTTTTAGGAAAATATTAGTCCATCATGTGTCTCGTGCATAGGTCGACTGTTCAGCATTAGGCATAAAAGTATTGAGCCATAATGTGTCTCGTGTATAAGTCGAACGTTCAGTTTTAGGAAAATATTAGTCCATCATGTGTCTCGTGCATAGGTCGACTGTTCAGCATTAGGTATAAAAGTATTGAGCCATAATGTGTCTCGTGTATAAGTCGAACGTTCAGTTTTAGGAAAATATTAGTCCATCATGTGTCTCGTGCATAGGTCGACTATTTAGTATTAGAGTAGAATGCATTGATCCATTATGTGTCTCGTGTATAGGTCGAACGTTCAGTTTTAGGAAAATATTAGTCCATCATGTGTCTCGTGCATAGGTCGACTGTTCAGCATTAGGCAAGAAAGCATTGAGCCATAATATGTCTCGTGTATAAGTCGAAAGTTCAGAATTGGAAAATAAAGTATTGTGCCAGCCATCATCTATTTCGTGGATCAGTCGAAGGTTCAGTGTTAGAAAAGAAAATGTCGAGCAATCCTGTGTCTCGAGTATAGGTCGAGAATGTATCATTAGACAAGAAAGTATTGATCCATTATACGTCTTGTGTATAAGTCGAATGTTTAGTTTTAAGAAAGTATTGGTTCACCAGAGGTATTGTAGAGGTAAACTATTCAGCATTAAACAAAAATGGTATTGAGCCATCATGTGCCTCGTGTATACGTCGAGAGTGCAGTATTACGCAAGAAAGTATTGAGCCATCATGTGTCCCGTGTATAAGTCGACTGTTCAACATTAGACAAGAGCGTATTGTGCCAGCCATCATATGTCTCGTGTACCAGTCGACTGTTCAGCATTAGACAAGAAATTATTGTTCCATCATACGTGTACAGATCGTTTGTTCAGTATTCGACCGACTCCGCCATTCTTGCCGTGAAATTAAAACGTTCCGCGTAGCATGCTACTCTTTTTTTTTCATTTCTTAAATTATTAATTCAGTATAAGGCGCATTGGAATAACAAAAGATGCCATCCAAAAGCTAAGCAAAGTATTAAGAAATAGGATAATTTAATTTTAAAAAAGTAATGAGTCCTCGAATGCTATGTAATATCAGTCCCCCTATGTATCAGTTAAAGCTTGGCAATTGTCACACAAATACGCGTGACATTTGAGGGAACATATACGTCTTTCTACAGAAGGATGCTGAGAATAAAATGGACGTTGGCATATGGGCAGTGAGGAAATCTTTAAAGAAAATGGAAACAAGAATCCTTATACTTAGAGTCAGAAAGATTTCTGAGGAAAAAGGGCTTGGAGAAAACCTGCCTAACCAAGCTTGTGTAAATATTTGAGAGAACTTGGAGTGTGAGGGATTGTAAAAAGACAAAGATTACTAACAGCTGCAAAACGTAGGGCATTGGGGAGAGCCGTGATCACCCACGTTCTCAAGAGAGACGGCATATACAAGAAAAAGAACTTTGTAGAGATTAACAGTACAAAAAAATCAACACCATCACCTGAGAAGACACCAGAAGTGTTGAAACAAAATGGCTATTTTGTAGTGATTTGATGACATGTTTATGTCATGATTTTGAAAGCATACTATTTTTTTTAAAATCCACATTACAACCAAAAACGTTTGCGGTGTATCTCTTCTTTTTAAAATACACATTTTTCTCTTGTTGGAACTACTATAACCACTTATATATATATATATATATATATATATATATATATATATATATATATATATATATATATATATATAAAAACATGTTTCAGTTTATATTTTTTTAAAATGCAATTTCGTCTCCAAGTTTTTGCTTTTATAAGGAAAACATATGCCTGACGATGAATAAAGGATTATTCGAAAGTACCTGCATTATAAAAAAAAATACAAACTGGAAACAACAGACAACAGTTTTATAAATGAGGATCACATCACTCTATGGATTAACAGTATTTTAATGCATACATTATACACTACTAGCGATGGATGTCGCCAATAATAGCATTAATATTGCTGATTGATTCTATGCGTGATTATTTCTTTGTATATATATATATATATATATATATATATATATATATATATAAGTATTGCGTAATTCAAATAAGGTGTAGTATGGGGGGTTGCTACTCCAGCAACATAACTTCATCCCTAGAAGTCTTCTCAATTATCAAGACCTTTCTAATGGTCAATCTTCTGAAAACCATGGGATTAATGCACGCGTACCCTAAGACTCTCTCTTCGGTCTTATCTTATTTCAACGATCTGCTTAAGAACATTCTCAGATCCTTAGTGAAAAAACATATACCATGGTAATGGATGCAACTCCAAACATCGACATAACCAAAACCTGGCATCTGATCTATCCACTGCACTCGACCTCACGGTTCAATAGCGGGTGGCGGACGAATAGCGTGTATTAATCTATATCTCGAAAAACAAAGCTAGTAACGTTTCATCACCATCGAACAGATTCCAAATTTGCCACAGTCTTAATGAACGGTTTTATTCTCAATGAAGCTCATTGCCTCGAACGTTTATTGGGACGACGCCCCCGACCACAAGTGGAACTCAATCATTCGTAGCGTCGCTAAAGATGACCGAAAAATGGTCGGGTCCTTGTACCGATCCAGAAAGTATCTGGCTCCTCCTGACATGCTATGAGTTTACAGGAGTAAAAACAGACAAATATATTGTTGTCATATGTGGGCTGAAGCTGCCCAAGTCCTCACTATCTAGCCTTAAAGCGAAAAAAAGGAGAAAGATAGAGAGAGAGTGAGATAGATAAAGAGAAAGAGTGTGTGTGTCTGTGTGTGTGTCTTTCTGTGTGTGTGTCTGTGTGTGCATACATGCAAAGATAAATATATTGAGAGAGAGAGAGAGAAAAAAAAACGTGTATGCAACAGATCCCTCAGTTATGTGCCATGCGTGATACACGCTTAGACGATCATGTATCTTTCGATACATGACTGATGAGGTAAATTTTTTTCCCCGCAGTACGTTGCCATTTCTTTCTGCGGTAGATAAGTTGCCATACAAAGCTATAGTCTGTCCTGATATTTGCCTATAGCTGGGGAGGGGGAAGAAGAAGAGGATTCATACCTTTCCCAAGGGTATTAGCACGTAAGTGAATGTAATGGTTTCGACTGGAAACGAACTCGGCTCTCCGATTCCTCAACCCGAGTCGAAATAGGTACACATATAAAAGACCAGGGGTGAGTGTACACAGCAATATCGAAAAATCAAGAAAGAGAGAGAAAAAGACAGATAGTTTGTGAGAGAGAGAGAGGGGGGGAGGGGTGAAAGATAAATATGTAACGACAGAGTGAGTGTTTATCACTCTCACTGAATATAAGAATGTGACTGTATGTCTGTGTATACGCAGTGAACATGAATACGTAGACGGAAGCAGAGTGAGAGATGTTGAGGGAGGGAAAGACAGGGTGAAAGAGAGAAAGTGTACGCAGCAAAGGTAAACATGAAAAGACCGGAAGTGGGTGTACACGGCAAAGATAAAAGAAAGGCAGAGAAAAATAGCGAAAGAAAGAGAACGAGTAAAGATAGATATGAAAAGACCAAGAGAGAGAGAAAGAGAGAGAGAAAAGAATATAAAAGTGTGTGTGTCTGTGAGAGAGAGAGAGGGGGGGTGAAGAGAGAAAGCGAAAGATAGAGAGAGATAGAGAGAGACTGTAATAAGAAAAAAACAAAGATGACAAAAGATTTTAATGTGGAAGAGAATAAGACTATAACCAGCGTTGGAATAGAGAGGTACAAACGTTAGAGAACTGTAAGATAGAGAGAAAACACTTACTGGTAGAGAAAGAGAGAGAGAGAGAGAGAAAGAGAGAGAGAGAAAGAGAGAGAGAGAAAGAGAGAGAGAGAGAGGAGATGGAAGAGAGAGAGAAGTAGTTTATGTGTGAGAGATACAGACGGGGAGAGAGAAAGCGAAAGATAGAAAGAGAGAGAGAGAGAGAGAGAGGAGATGGACGAGAGAGAGAGACGAGATGGAAGAGAGAGAGAGAGAGAGAGACTGTAATAAGAAAAGAAAAAAGATGACAAAAAAAAAATGAATGCGGAAGAGAATAAGAATAAAACAAGCGTTGGGATAAAGAGATACAAACGTTAAAGAACAGTAAGATAGAAAACACTTACCAGTAAAGAAAGAGAGAGAGAGAGTGCGGGGGGTGAAGATGGAAGAGAGAGAGAAGTAGTTTATGTGTGAGAGATACAGACGGAGAGAGAGAGAGAGAAAGAGAGAGAGAGAGATTGAGCGAGAAAGTGAGATGGATGGATGAATGGATGGTTGGAGAAAAGGCCGGTCGGCTCATCGGACACGGATCCTGATTCAATTTATTGGGCGGTTTCGCATCAGGGGTTTTTTGTCATCGTCATAAATCAGTAATAGTGTAAGAAGAAATCGTTGGGAAGGAAATTAGCCAATGTGATGGTTAAGGAGTGTTTGGTTCAAAAAAAAAAAAAAAAAAAAGCAAGCGGTGGGGGGTATGTAAGACTTTTCGCAAAGGAACAGAGACGGGCGGGGCCTGGAGACTGTTACTTTTGAAAAACGGGGTCAACGCCGATCGTGATGACTTGAAAATCAAGCACTGTCCGTCAGGAGGCACGCAGGGGCCAGAGTGGCCTGTGTAGACGAGAGACACGCAATGTCCTAAAAAGGATGAAATAAAAAGGAATGTGTGGGTGGGGCGGACATCGAGATGTTCGATGCGTGCTTACAGACGCAGGCAATAGAAAGAGAGATGAAAAGACAGGTGAAAGAGTGCCTGACTATTGGGATTGAGTGCCTTGGTAGAGATTTTAAAAGGATCGTATGTGTCGATTTTAGCTGTCTTGAAGATGGGTCCGGGTTATGGAAGTTGCGGGGTTCGGGCAATTTTTAGCGGGAAAGAGTTTTCGTCTTGCAACGCCTGTACAATAGCAAAGACTTAGGTTTACTTTCCGATAAGCATTCAGTTGGCTTTTAACCAAACTTCGATATTCTCGTGTTCAATTTCTTCCGTTTTTGTTTTTTAATCCTATTCTATGTATCTATATATCTAGCTGCCTTTCTCCTCTCTTTGATCCCATACTATCTATCTATCTATCTATCTATCTATCTATCTATCTATCTGTATTCTATCTATATGATCCCATACTATTTTCCTCCAGATATATATATATATATATATATATATATATATATATATATATATATATATATATCTTCACTGTTTGATCCCATGCTGTTTCTTTTTCTATGTATCTATCCTCCTTTCTTCTCTATTTGATCCCATTAGGTTTCTCTCTCTCTCTCCTTTCTCTCTATATCTTGTTTCTCTTTTACCCCATTCTATTTCTTTCTCTATATCTACCTCTCTTTCTCTTCTCTATTTGATACGATTCTATTTTCTCACTCTTCACTCTTTCATCCCATTGTATTTTTCCCTATATTCGTATCACTCTCTTACCTCAGTTTGATTCTATTCTGTATATATATATATATATATATATATATATATATATATATATATATAAACCTAGTGAGCCAGGTCTGCTCTACGGTTGTATTGAGCTCTTTTGTTAGTTGTTTACTTGTATCGGTTTTTTTTCTTTGGGCTTCAAACCTGTATCTGTGCGATTTTTTTTCGACAGACTTTCATGTTTCTAGCTCTTTCTTTTTTTTAAATCTTTTTTTCCTTCGAGATTGAATTGATTATTGGCAAATCAAAAGTTCGAGGCGTTTTGGAAACGAGTATAGTTATCTATATTTGTATTTCAAAATGAATTTAAATTGATAAGAATGAAATTTTTTTTATTATCAGCAAAATGCTAAAATCGACAACTTGACAAATCTGTCAAAACAATGTAATTTTCATTATTAAAAATTATTTCAAATATTAAATATACTTTTCTGAACATTATTTGAGAAAGATTATTTAAAATTTACTTCATCTGATTTGAAACAAATATTACTTACTTTTAGTTAAAAAATATCTCATAAAAGCCTGGTTTAACGCGCAGGTAGGTGTTTTTATGAGGTGTTGACAAATCTCTCGATAGAATTATGCTAGGGAATTTTTTCTTAGGAGGACAATTACTGTAGCAATTACTTGACGAATATAACATGAACGCCTTTCTTCTTTCAACACACGCTTCTTTCTTTTAATTTATATCGTTCCTTCCGTCCATGCAACTATCCTTCCTTTATATAATACCCGTCATTGTTTGTTTTTCCTTCTTTTATTTATTTATCCCCACTTTTTTATTTCTTACATCTCCTCACTTCCTAAATAATTATTTTATTGATAGATTCATATATATATATATATATATATATATATATATATATATATATATATATATGCAGGGAGGGAACAAAATACAAACAAAAACAAAGAGAAAGAGAGAGAGGAGTTAAAGAGAAAGAATAAAAGAGAGAAAAGGAAAAGACTGAGATGTTGAGAGAAAGAGTAAATGCTGAGACGAATTTTTGCATCTTTCTTTCGTGAGACCCATCGGTGTTTAACTCAGGTAAAAAGACAAGTTTACCAATGCTGGTTGTGTAAAGCAAGCAAACCATTAACGCTTGGAAATTCAACTCAACAGAGTTTTCCCATTTGCCACGAGCACTTCCACAGAAAGGTGCAAAATTTACTAAATATCTATATAATAGACAAGAATCAAGTTTTAGGATTTTATATATATATATATATATATATATATATATATATATATATATATATATAGAGAGAGAGAGAGAGAGAGAGATTAGATTTACGGATTTACGGATACACACACACATATATATTTATATATTATGAAATGGACAAAGTCCGACAACTATTTTAAGACATTTTATGTTTATACATTCTTTTTACAGAGCATTTACTTAAATATTTGTATCTATAAAAGAATGTATAAACATAAAATGATATATATATATATATATATATATATATATATATATATATATATATATATATATATATATGTATATATATTCTATCAGACTAGCCAACCACGTGTTGAAAGTAAAGGAAAAAATAAGAAAGATCAGACTGTAAACTGGAAAATAGTAATATCTGCAACCTTTGTCAACAAGAAAAGTTGTCAATAATAACATTTTCAGACCCAAAAAACTTTTGAATGACAGATTGGAAATTATGACTCGTTGCATACATACTAAAAAGTTCCTTTTGAGTTCGTATGAACCAGAAATGAAAAGAAAGTATGTAAATTTCATTTAACTACCCCCATCGATACATTTCCAACACCCTTGCTTTTCTACTCCTCCTCCTCCTTCTCCTCCTCTTTCCCGTGTTCCATCACACTCCACGTCGTGAGTTTATTTATTTATTTTTAAATAATAAAGCGTTCATTTATTTAAAACAAAAAAAATAAAGCGTTAGGAAATCAATTCACTGGAATCGCTTGAAGATACCGAAATGTTGAAACCAACGTAGCGGAATCGGCTGATCTTCTAATTTACATATATATATATATATATATAAACTAGAGTCGAGGTGCTGAATATATTATCAGTTAAGTGACAAATTTATTTGTATAAACCGCTATAGATAGATAGATAGATAGATAAAGAGGGGGGAATGTGTGTGTGTGTGTGTGTGTGTGTGTGTGTGTGTGTGTGTGTGGACGTAGGCATCAATTCCTAGGTATAATGTTATATGTCTCTAACTGAAGTGTTCATCACTTCCGGATTATTCTTGCTGTTCCGAGGAAACTTCCTTCTCCTCTTCCTCCTCTTCCTCCTCTTCCTCCATCTTTTCTTCTTCTTCTTCTTCTTATTATTATTATTATTATTATTATTATTATTAGCAGTAATAGTAGTAGTTTATGATTTTTCCCGGCTTATTGTTTAGGTATTATTAGGTATCCAGTATTTTTCCTAATTTTTGTACTGTACCAAACAAACTGGCTTTATGTAACATATTAAAAATATCTCACTGATAATTCTAATGCTTTCAATCAATGGGCAGAATTCTCTGACACTGTCCACAAACCTCTGATTACGTCAATTCTATATGGTCTTGATTTCTTACTTAACAGTTGTTATTATTATTATTATTATTATTATTATTATTATTTCTAATTAATTATTGTTGTATACTAATTTCCTTTCGGTTTCCAACCAGAGACTTAAGGTCAGAAATGGATTCATGATATTTTTTCCGGTGAACATTTTCGTAAAAATGAAATAAAACGATCTAAGATCAGACACGTTTTACATAGGTAACGCCGTTCTTAATGTGCGAGCTGTACCCGTGATTTCTGCTATGGTCACACTGCCCACTAAATCTGCTGGAGGACCTAAGGCAGGTAGTGGTGTGTTGTTATGGCTATATTTCATGATCTGTTTTTCTAACACCCATCACATCACGAGCGTTACACGGACAAAGTGTCTTAGTGTGTCGGCTCTACTTATGAAGATAATTTTTTGTATTTCTCTTAAGCTGGGATTTCTAATTATTATTATTATTTTTTTTATTTTCTTTGATTTCTGGCGTTTACACATTTCTTTCCGGGTCCCGTCCAGGGACCTAAGGTTAGAAATGGTGTCATGGCACTTTCCACTGACAAAAAAAAAAGAAAAAAAAAAAAAAGAATTAAATTACATAGATAAAGCCCTTCGTAAGGTGTGGGCTGTACTTATCAGAACAATTTTTGTATCTCCTTGAGGCATGGACTTCCAGGAATCCCTTCAATGAGTCTACTGCAATCTTTTCCAACCAGTCCTAGGGCTCCAACTACAACAGGGATTGTTGATGTTCACATATGCCAAATTTTTTGAGATTTCTATTTCAAGGTCCTTGTATTTTGTTAGCTTTTTAATATCTTCAAAGATACATTGCAGTCAGCAGGGACTGCCATATCAATAAGGAGGCATCGTTTTTGTTTGTGGTCTTTAATAACAATATCTGGGCGGTTGGCCTTGATTGTTCTGTCAGTGTGTATTGTGTAGTCCCATAGAATTTTAACAGGTCCTATCTCCATAACCGGGTCTGGGTGGTGTTCATACCAGTTTCTTTCAGTTTCCTTCCTGTAGAAGTTGCAGATTTTCCAGTGCAGATTATTATTATTATTATTATTATTATTATTATTATTTCCTTTGATTTCTGTTGTATACACATTGCTTTCAGTGTCCCAACCAGAGACCTAAGGTCACAAATGGCGTCATGATATTTTCCACTGTCATTTTCTTAAAAAAAAAAAAATAGAAAAACTAATATCACTGACATTTTATATAGATAAACTTCTTCGTAATGTGTGAGTTGTACTTGTGTGTTCAATATTAGTACTATTTTTATTATCGGAACTTTAAAACAATCTCGGAGATTTCTTAATAAATCTCTCTCTCTCTCTCTCTCTTAAATACCAAGCAGCTGAAATCATTACAAATTGACTTCACCAACAACCTCACTGACCGTTGTTTGAAAGGATTTTGTACGAACTCCGAAGCCACCAAGATTGGTTTAGGAATCAAGTCGAGCGGGAAATTTCTTCTTTGAAACTTGATCACAAATCGCCTGTCCATTAAAAAAGCCAGTTAAAATATGAATAAGACGAACCAAAGAAATCTGTTTAGAAACATTAGATCTCAAGACCTAACGTTTTTATTTAATATTACAGTATTATAGAATTAGGTTAAGTCAGAGCTTTCCAAACGTTTTTTCAGTAAACATGGACCTTCATGTCCGCTAAAAAAAAAAAACATAAAGTCAAAAGGACGTTTTTTTTTTCCGCATGACAACCGCTTTTATTTTAACTAGCTTCGGGCATCGCCAGTGTTTATCTATATATAAAATTCTGTGACTTCTGTTAGTCCGTCCGTCACATCTAAAATAGTCATACATTGACTGAACGGAACCAAATTTTGAGAAGTGCAAACTGATTAGAAAGAACAATTGGTTTTACTAGGGAACGTAAAAACCGCGAAGTGGGTTTTTTTGTCAAGGTATTTTTCCAGACAAATCAGTTTATTCAAATTTCATCGATTGGTTTGCGAAATTGAACGAAACGTAGAGTTTGTAAATCTCGACAAAAATATTAGCGATAACTTCAACAATACTAAATATTGTGGGTATTTTAACAGGCGTCAGTGGGTTGCAAAAAATTCTAGTTGTTTTTAATAAAACTTAAAATATGAAAATGAATTTATACATTTTCCTTGTTCATTTACACTATTTATTTATTTAGAAACATCAACTCTCAAGATCCAACGTTTTTATTTAATATTACAGTATTATAGAATTAGGTTATGTCAAAGCTTTCCAAATGTTTTTTTTTCAGTAAACATGGACCTTCGCGTCCGCTAAAAAAGAAAACAAGAAAAAAAAACTGAAAGTCAAAAGGACGTTTTTCTCCCCATGACAACCGCTTTTATTTTAACTAGCTTCGCTCATCAGCAATGTTTATCTATATATAAAATCCTGTGACTTCTGTCAGTTCGTCCGTCACATCCTCTAAAATAACCATTCACTGAGCGAACGAAACCAAATTTTGAGAAGTGCAAACAGGTAATGGGTTACAGTTGGTTTTACTAGGGTGCGTAAAAGTAGGGGTTTTGCCAAAGTATTTTTCCAAACAAATCATTTTATTCAAATTCCATCGATTGGTTTGCGAAATTGAACAAAACGTAGAGTTTGTAAATCTCGACAAAAATATTAATAACTTCAACAATACTAAATCCTGTTAGGATTTCAACAGGCGTCAGTGCGTTGCAAAAAAAATTCTAGTTGTTTTTAAAAAGCGATGATTAGAATTTTAATAAAACTTAAAAATATGAAAGTGAATTTATTCCTTGTTCTTGAGATTGTTTATTTACACTATTTATTTATTTATATTGTTTATTGGAATGGTTGGCAAAACATTGGCTAATTGCCAACTGATTCAAACTTTATAAAACAATAACGATTTCTTTATAGTTGGTTTACATATTTTAATAATTTTGTAAATGTTTATAAATTTATGAATAAACAATTGTCTTTCATATTTATTTCTTTATAAATTGGTAAATGATAAATATTGCGTTTCATTAGTCTTAATAGAATTGTATTAGGTTTTAGAATGTTGTGAATATCAAAATGATTCTTGTAAATAAACAATATCACCAATGGAATCGTGATCGCTATTCCGTGACCCATGAGTCTCGTAGGGGCAACACATGTACTGCAGCCGCAGTAGAAGTGGTATTTATTGGGCAAGATAGCCTGGCGGCGCCCAAACCTCTCCAGGCCAGTTTTTGAATTCAGATTTACCTTCTCCTAGACCGGAGGCTATAGAATCCAGTCTGTCCTGTTGTAGATGGGAGAGAATAAAGAGGATTCATACCTTTCCCAAAGGTATTAGCACGTAAATGAATGTAATGGATCCGACTGGAATTCGAACTCGAGTCTCCCAGCCACTATCCATTGCTTCACGTTACTTCCATACCAATGGAATACAAAGGATATTGATTACAATGTGTATGACATGGCATTGGGGGGGGGGGTCGAAACAGCTGATGATTGTATTTTTTTTTCTCTGTTTGTATTATAGTGTACAATATGGTAGAAATCAATGACAGATATTTATCCAACCTTTTATTCAGAATGGGGACATTTATTAAGTAACTGTATCAAGCTGTTTTACTTACAATGTTTGATGTTTCCCCGCCCTAGTAAACAATGCACGGTTCATCCGGGCAGTCATAGAGGGACACACATGCTCGCGGGCAGTTTTTGATATAATCTTCGTCAAATTTTGCAGTGATTTAAACCTTCAGTTTCTGACCGATACGAGACTTTTGACGATAAACAATGTACCGCGTCACTCGTTTTTAATGAAACTAACACTGACATCTCATTTTAACAGATCTATTTACCAAAATTACACAAAAATATCTTGAAATACTAAAAAGTAAATTTATTCGATAAAATCGCCATTTGCTTAAACTACAGATGACTTCGGAATCTCCTGAAACTATTCTGGACGATCTTCTTCTTTATTTAGGTGAATGCTGCCATTATCCCAGCCTTCAGTTCATCTTTGGTGTTACAAGAGGATTTTGTTGGTCTCTTATTCAATTGCGCCCCCACATTAATTAAGGGGGGTGCAGTCTTGGGAGTTAAGTGACCAGATGTCAAGGGTGATGTAGTCGCAAAAATTGTCTGACAGCCATGACTCGGTTCTCCCTTTTGTTTGACATGGTGCAGAGTCCTGTTGCCAGACGTAGGATCTTCTAGCAGCCACCATCTTGACCCAGGACAACACTACTCCCTCAAGGCACTTGATGTAGGCCTCCGTGTTGAGTCTGAGGCCCTGTAGGAATATGAATGCAAGCATAACGTCGCCATAACTAGTGGTCACTCCAAACACCTTCTGCGATCACCATTAGACTCATCCAACTCTTTCCGAATTCACTGCGCTCTCTTCAGATTGACACGCAAATATTTTGAAATGTTTGTATTGGAGTTTCCAGTGCGAATGCCAAGCAGTACAGCATGCCGTTTCCAGATTTCTAGCGGAGTGAATTGTGTCATGGCGCTCATTTTCTCGTATACGGTATCCAACTCACCTTACTATAATGTTCAATCGACAAAATCATAAACAAACAACGCGCATGCGCGAAATTAAAAATATAAAATGGCGACAATTTACCCGTTGCACCTTTATATATATATATATATATATATATATATATATATATATAATGTGTGTGTGTGTGCGTGTATGTGTGTGTGTAAATATTTGAAATATATATCAGGGCCTTTATCTTTGTATATTTATGTATTTAAGCATATTAATTTATAAATAATTACATATCGAATATATAGTTAAAAATATGTATTTATGTATGCACTTTTTTTTTCTCTGTTGATCTATTTACCATTAAAAAATAAAATTTCACCGACCAAAGCATGTGTCTGTTGCATGCTGCAAATAATCAAGTCGACCGACTGTCTGTTTTGATTTGTTTTTCTTTTTTATTCTTCAGGATGACAAATCATTTTTGGTGAGTATATGCAATACCTCCAATGTCATAAAGATTCAACTTACAACATTAAAATATCATTTGGTATTTTTTTAAGACTAAATTTCTTATCGTCAAGCAGTTAATATGATTTGGATTGAAATTGTTGACAGTTTCCTAAACAGACCGACGAAAAGCAACCCTGTTTTAAAAAAAAACTCACATTTACAAGTATTGACTTACTGAAAGAATGTATTAATTTCAATTTGAATACAACTTCGTAAACTGATTGTTTTTTTTACATGTTCTTGGGTTAATGTTGCTGCATATTTTCTATCAGTGCTAGAAGGGAGGCGCCGAAAAATCTTCCCTCTCCTGTTAGCACTCTACTACTATTTATCTATCTTTCTATTTTTACTTTCGAACTCTCTCTCTTCATCTAAGAATAAAAGATTACGTCATAGAAAAACATCCTTAAAAGGTGCAAGTTTAAAATACGTTGACGCCAAAATGGCGACATGTGATATCTGTTAAAAAAATCTCTCTAATCCATAAAATAAGCGGATAATATCTCGAAACTTGAACTCAGGAAGATAAGTTTAAAATGTTCTGTTTACTTGTTCAATATATATATATATATATATATATATATATAGATAGATAGATAGATAGATAGATATAGATATATATAGATATATATTGATAGAGATAGAGAAAGAGAAAACGAGATAGATAGATTGATATGGGGAAGGCATTTGTGATTGTATTAGGTGTATTTGTCCGACAAGTTTTCATCTTTGCAAAATCAATGAAAGTTCCTTAAGTATTTACTTCAGACCATTTAAACTATCAGCGGAAACCAAGAAAATGATGCGATATATAGAAAAAGGCAAATAAAAGTGTCCTTAAGAAAGAACATTCTTTGATTTAACCAAACTTATATATATATATATATATATATATATATATATATATTTAGTTTATGAAAAACTAGGTAATCCGTATGGGTAGAGCCAAGGAGGATAAAGAATAGAAATATTAAATTACATCTAACTCACTCATGTCTTCTCTCCCCTCTTACTTCCTCACTTCCTTAATTTACATATGCTTAATACGGCCCGTCAAAAATGTGTAAATTTATTTTCATTTTTCGTTTCAAGCTTTGGAAGTAAAGTCTGATGATCCGCAGTCCTTTAAAAGGGCTGTGGTGAAATAATTTATTACATGGAACCTTAAAGTGGTCTGTTTTTATTTAAATATCAAGTGACAGTTATGGATTCCAGACACTTTTGTCCTCCAAAGATCTGAATGCAGCATTCAGTCAGTTATATGCGATGCGTGACACACGCTTAGGCGACCATGTATGTTTCATGACTGACGAGGCAGATTTTTCCCGCTGTAGGTTGCCATTTCTTTCTGCGGTAGAGCAGTTGCCATCCACGTCTATAGAACCCGGTTTGTACTGCTATTTACCCATAGCTGGGGGGAGAAGAGAGGATTCATACTGTTAGCACATAAGTGAATATAATGAATTTGACTGGAATTCGAACTCGGTTCTCCGATTCCTCAATCCGAGCCGCTATCCATTACTCCACCGTGAATGCAGCATTACTGAAACACTAATAATCCTCAACAAGATGGGATGGACAGGACACGTTGTGAGAATGGGGGATAATAGGATTCACAAAAAGCATTTCTACGAGGAACGGGAGACAGAAAATCGTCCATAACACAAGCCTAGAAAGAGGTTTAAATTGGAGGATAATCTGAATGCATTGGACGTGCAGCATTGGATGAACGAGCGTGATCTCCGAAGATACTCACTCTGATTTGCCAACTAATATGCAGTCTTGTAAATGTGGTTGGTATGAACGCATGCTACTGTCGAGGGCAGGTTATGTAAACCATCACAGAAGCAAGCCAGCTATACCAATCAGCCAACAATACCTGCGTTGCTTGTAACAAAGTTTTCAGATCATCCTCTGGACAAAGAAATCCCATGGTGGTGCACAGGAGAGCTGTAAGCCATGCAGATCCAATCAAACCAATCAAGGATACAGAGTTTATCTGCCATATATGCCTGATACCTATGAAAACTAATACTGATCTCAAGAGTCAGTTTGTGGGCCATGGAAGCTGAAACAAAGCGGAAGCCATTATAAATCATTCGAATAAAATGTAACTACCATATATGGTGGACTCTCCCGTTATATTCACCCTATGAGTGTCAAGTAGCTCAGTTCCCAGGGACCGACAGCCCAGACACCAGCACATATGATTTGATTATAGTGGTGAAGGTTTTGTGCAGAACAACCCAAACTTTTTGAAGGGCTGAATACAGAGACCTGGGGCACTACGTACCACAAGGTTCCCAAACAACCCGCCTCTGGTTTTGAATTCAGAGTCGTCCTTCTCCTAGACCAGTTGCGATTTAAGCCTATAGATTCCAGTCTGTCCTGCTATTTACCATTTTCGGCTGACAATCTTCCATGCAAACAAAACAAACTATCAATGTTACAATGACCGCATAACCATTCTAAAACAAAAATTACCATCTTTGTTATATAATGTATTATTTAATTTATTTTAATGTACTTGTAATCTCTGGTGATGGCTTATGTAAGGCGAAAGCTTAGACAGGGTTAACAATAAAACCATGTATCAACATAGTGATTTTCTTTCGGGTTTCAGTGATAATTCTAAAAAGCTTATTCGACAGTATGAAAGGAATTTACTTAAAATAAATAGACAAAACTTGTCTATATTATTTAATGAAACATGCATTAATGGAAAAATGATGCCTAAATACACTAAATATATATATATATATATATATATATATATATATATATTTTAAAGAAAAACAGACCACTTTAAGGTACCATTATAATAATTTATTTCACCAGAGCCTACCAGTACTCAGTCGTAATTGATCTAGCAAGACAAGCTTTCTAACCATTACACCACGTCGAGGTGCCCAAAAATGATTTTCTAAGCATAGCTTAGATGTGGCACAAGGCCGAAAGTATGGGGCACCCAGTGAGGATCGAACTCACTACTCAGTCGTAATTGATCTTGCAAGACAAGCTTTCTAACCTTTAAAACGTGTCGAGTTTCCTCCGTCGTGCATGTATATATGTATAAATCTAAAACAACCAAGCAACAATTATATTAAGAGACTGTATCCCTAATTATTAAAAAGTCTAGGATTTTGATAACAGCTAAACGAAAAAAAAAAACGAAAGCGCTCGCTTAAATTCTGTTGAACGGTTGTTTTATACATTAATCAAATAAAAAAAAATCTCTTGTCAGAACATTTTCGCAAGAGTTTTTTGTTAAATTTCTGTTCAACATTTATTGATCAAGGACTATTACTTTAGTACACGTCAGATATATGAGCTACATAGTTGGATATATGTATACATAGGGGATAAATATATATACCTACGTATATCGTTTTCGCTACGCATAGTTAAATGCACGTGCAGAAACACACATACGCACACACATACACTATACAGACATATCGTTCCTAAGTTACTGAAATGCTATTTGTGTAATTCATTTATTTCTAAAGTTAGTTGGTAGCTTAAGTTAAATATATTTCTTAACGGATGAGAGAGTTGCGTCTCTTCTGTCAGATAGTGGCCTAACAGCGTTTATTAAAATATCGATTAAAACAAACGTTGAAATGGAAGCAATCAAATTCTAAATCATAATTAATAACAATTTGCTTTAATAACAATTTCCGACAAAAGTTTAGCGCGCTACTGTCTTACAGAAACTCGAAAATCTTTAAACTATAAGTGAAAATTAAAAATAAATATTTTACATTTTTATTTTGTATCAATTATTCAATATGGCTTCCTATTTGCCCATGGATTTTACGCGGGCTTTGCAATATACCTTCCGTGGAAAACTGTTCCATTACTACTACTACTATTACTACTACTACTACTACTACTACTACTACTACTACTAAGAAGAAGAAGAAGAAGAAGAAGAAGAAGAAGAAGAAGGAGGAGAAGTAGAAGAAGAAGAAGAAGAAGAAGAAGAAGAAGAAGAACAACAACAACAACAACAACAACAACAACAATAGTGATAATAATTCCAAAGATGGAAAAATATCGATACGTCTCAAGCAAAATGAAATTATTTTGTAATATGAAATATAAACGATGTGTACATTATCACTGGAGCACGTGAAACGACCATAAAAAGCTTAGTAAAAAAATGGTTGGAAGAATCTGAAATTCAAGGAAGATTCAATAGCGTCCTGGTGATATAATTACTGAAAAACGGGATATAATGCTGAGGAAAGTGCTCTTGTACTAATGAGATTTGTTGCCACTTAATCCCCTATGTAAGTCACTAGTTAGAACTAGTGCGCAAACTCAATGAATAAAAAATAATAACAATATAAATATTCAAATGGAGACAGGGAGTCACGTCTGACGAAATATCCGTCCCAAATGTCCGCAAGTCCTAAAAGAAATATAAACATTCAAATGGATAATTTTCAATTCTTCAACTAATTATTCGATTCTGCATTGGGTTAATTAATTTTCGAAAGATTCCTCTCGGACATCATTGGCAGATAAGGCGAAATTTAACTTTCAAGTAAAATAATAATAATAATAATAGGACCTGTTACAATTCTATGGGACTGCACAATACACACTGACAGAACAATCAAGGCCAACCGCCCAGATATTGTTATTAAAGACCACAAACAAAAACGATGCCTCCTTATTGATATGGTAGTCCCTGCTGACTGCAATGTATCTTTGAAGATATTCAAAAAGTTGTCAAAATACAAGGACCTTGAAATAGAAATCTCGAAAATGTGGCATATGGGAACATCAACAATACCTGTTGTAGTTGGATCCCTCAGATTGGTTGGAAAAGATTCCAGTAGGCTAATTGAATGGATTACTGGAAGTCCATGCCTTAAAGAAATACAAAAAATTGTTCTCACGAGTTACGAAGGGCTTACGAAGGGCTTTATCTATGTAAAATATTTTTTTGAGTGTGTATCAGTGGAAAATATAATGACGCCATTTCTTACCTTAGGTCTCTGGGAGGGACCCGGAAAGAAATGTATACATACCAGATATCAAAGGAAATAATAATAATAATAATAATAATAATAATAATAATAATAATAAATAATTGACGTAACTCCTCTAATATTTCAGACACAACTATGTGACATCAGTGGAACTTGCAGAACATTTTATTACGATGGATTGTAATTTCGGCAATCATCTTAAGGTACATTGAAAAAAATATTCAAAATCTACCGACCTTTCTATCCTTAAAAAGCATGAAAATAGTTATGTATGCAAATCACTAACTTCCCGCCTCCTCGGAATGAACAGATTGACAGGAGAGTTCCTATTCTCCTTGATTAATTTCTCTTAGTAACTAATCAAGTAACGGAAAAGATGACAAGATCGACATCATATTAAGTACGTTTCAGTTGCCTGCCTTCACGCTGGTGGCGTTTCATTCATTTTTTTACGCATTGATTACCAGTACATCCGTGTTTTATTTTTCATTACAGGATACTCAACGTTTGCACAAACACATATCATTTTTTTTTTCTTAGATTTATATATTTTTATATTTGAAAAAAAAAATTTTTTAATATAAATTGAAGACTGACATACTGTCGAAATATTGTTTAACACTGTTTTTTTTTTCTTTTTCTTTTCTTAAATCGCGCTCTTCACTTTTCTCTATCTAACCAAAATCTGGACTGAAGTCTGTGCAAATAATAATAATAATAATAATTGTACTCACAAACACAACCCACACCTTACGAAGGGCTTTATCTATGTAAAATATGTGCGATTTAATTTTTTTCTAAAACGATCTTTCGTTAAATGTCATGATGCCATTTCTGAGCTTAGATCTCTAGTCGAGACCCTGAAAGAAATGAGTATACACCAGAAATCAAAGGAAATAATAATAATAATAATAATAATAATAATAATAATAATTTGACACTATTGTCCGAGGTACTATTGGAGCGTTGGTGTCTATACGACCAAATTAAATTCCTATATTAAGAAACCCAGAATAAAGCCTAATATCCCATCGCTTCAGAAATCTGCGTTGTTTGACACTGAAGATATTTTGCAAAAGGCGCAAAAGGCGCTCTCTATTTGAGGTCACGCCACTTGATGGAGAGTATAATGCAGGATTTCTGATTGAAAGCGAAAACGTTCGGTGGAAGATAATAATAATAATAATAATAATAATAATAATAATAATAATAATAATAATAATAATAATACTTACACTGGACAATGTGCAAACACTTTGGAAAATGTGTAAGCAAACACTGGTATGAACATCGGCCAGCGCCGGTTACAGAAATAGAAGATGTCACCATTCTATGGGATTATACCATCCACACAGACAGAAAAATTGAAGCAAATAGGCCGGACATTATTGTCAAAAACCAGAAAGAAAAAAACTTGCCTACTAATTGATATGGCTTGTCCAGCGATTTGTAACATAGCAACCAAGGAATTTGAAAAACTATCAAAATACAAAGACCTGGAAATAGAAATAGAAAAAATGTGGAAATTGAAAACAAGAATAATACCAGTGGTAATAGGTGCACTTGGAATTATAAAAAAATGGAACAAAACAACACACTGAAAGAATCCCTGAAACCCCAGCTTAAGAGACATACAGAAAAATTGTCTTATTAAGTACAGCACACACACTAAGGAGAACTTTGTCTATGTAACGCTAGCAACTTCATCGGAGATAAAAAAAAAAAAAAAAAAAAAAAAAATTAACATGAAATGTGGCCATAACAACACACCACGACCTGCCTTAGGTCTTTCCGCAGACTTGGTAGGTAGTGTGTCCATAGCAGAAATAATAATAATAATAATAATAATAATAATACATTTAAGGCACTAATTATATACAAGAACCTCGAATTAGAAATCGGTAGAATGTAGCATCTCAAAGAGAACAGCATTACCTGTGGTTATTGGGGCTTTATAGGTGATATCTAAAGTAGTAAATAAATATGAAATATCGAATTCTTGGCAACACCAAAATAGGTGAATTGCAAAAAAATCATACTCATAAGAACTTCGCATATCTTACGTTGATTTCCCTCTATGAGGTGACCACAATTATTTTTTTATTGTATGGCACGTCACCTCTTTGCATCTTCTGATACAAAAATCTTGCTGTATATTGAATTCACTGATTGAGACTTCAGGGCAATTCGTACTATACAAAGCAAAGGTAAAGAAAGCAGCAGCAGCAACAACAACAATAATAATAATAATAATAATAACAATAATAATAATAATAATGATAATAAAGTACTCCTCAAACATTACGAAGAACTTTATCTATGTAAAAATGCCTTTGATCGTAGGTTTTAGGGGTATTTTTTACAAAAATAACAAGTGGAAAATGTCATGAAGCCATTCCTGACCTTAGGTCTCTGGTTGGGACACGGAAGAAAATTTGTATCAAAGGAAATAATAATAATAATAATAATAATAATAATAATAATAATAATAATAATAAACAGTTTAAGAATAGATTCCGGATTTTTTTTTATCTATCCAAGGGAGCAGATTGGTTCTCGGCACACGGAATAAAGACTATGGAATTAGTTAAGGTTGTACCTATAATAGTAGGTTTACAACGAGGAGCTGAAGTTTCGAAGACAAAATGAAAATCGCGGAGATAGATAAAAAAAAAAATAATAAAAAAAGATCTGAGAAGACAAGTTGTCACTCAGTTTACAGCCATAACCGCCAAGTATTTCGTGTGTGCGTGCTTATGCACTGAATTTAAATTTTATAATAATAATAATATATACTCCCATGCTACAACAGGTATGGCTCTCATGGCTTCTGATCTAAACTAAAATGCGGTCTTATGAAGAGCAGGTTTTGTCTTGGTGAATTAAAATGAGCTACAGTAAATATTCCGGACAGTACCAGAGATTTACTTGTCAATTACCTGACCATAACGAGCTGGAAATGTTGCCTTGGGAGTAACATACTCTGCCTTTTTGTTCATAAACCAGAGTAATAAAAGATCAACAAAGTCGGGTGGCTCGAAGCCTGTTAATATGTTCACGAAATATCATTGTTAAAACCTCGAATCTGTTAAGATCAGAAGCCATAAAGAACCATGTCTGGTGTAGCATTAGGATATTTATTATTATTATTATTATTATTATTATTATTATTATTATTATTATTTCCTTGGATTCTGTTGTATACACATTTTCGTCCGGGTCCCCACGAGAGACCTAAGGTCAGAAATGGCTTCATGACGTTTTCCACTGATCCAAAATTTGAAAGAAAAACAAAAAACAATACAATCTCTGAAATCACACACATTTTAAAGCTCTTCGTAATGTGTGAACTGTACTTGTGAGTACAATTTTTTGTATTTCTTTAAGGCATATTATTATTATTATTATTATTATTATTATGGGTTTGTGCGGGTATTTGATGAAGTGGATGCTATTGCTAAAAGACGAACAATAAAAAAAATGACAATGGTTGAATGCTTAATGGCGACAGAGATGGTGCCGCCAATAGTCAAAATGATAGGTGGGAAAAATAACATCCCTTGCCAGTAAGATAAGACCCACTTCAAACGCGGTGAAATCTTTTGTCCTCTTTTGTCGGCAGCGTGAGCAAAAAAGAAAAAAAAAACAGTAGTAGTACTCATTAACACAACCAATTCCTTTGATGTTTTTCTCTTCAAAATAATTATGTCGAAGATAATGCTCCCGTGGATTCGATATCCTGTGATGTCTGCAAATATGTGCACCCGCCGATTACATACACCTTTTATTTATTTTTTAATATAAGAAATGTCCAACAAAACTTTAATCTTCATTAGGGTTCATGCATAAATGCCCTGTGCCAGTCTTTTGTAATATTGTTAAAAAAAATCTGAGAAAATGACTTTTGTTAATTAACCGCAATTTAAAAAGAATTTATGTTTACTAAAATTTACTTTAAATTTTCTTAGTAGAAATAGCCATTTTCTCGCAAATAATTTAATTGTACTTTTTCCATAAGTATTTTTTAAATTCAATTTATTCGTTATGAAAATTAAATGATAGTGTTGTACTTGTTGGTGGACCCCTTTGTTTCCTGGCAATGAATACTTTTAGACCCAGTCCACCACTGATGTCAGGTATCCCCAGGTCATCTTGCGAGGCAGAAAGGTTCCTTTAGATATGAGGAAGTTTGTTAGAGAATCTGGATGTATTATGGTGCAGGCAAACTCGCAGTGTACTATATTTTAGACAAATTGAGTGTTGTATGGCCTCTTCTCTCTTGTGACGTCTCCGATCATGGCTGTCTACAATTTCCTATCCTTTGCAGTTATTAATACATTTGTTCCGCCATCCATTTACTCAAACTAAGTAAGTTATGCGTTGTTTGCCTCTGTCCATCTTGCCTTCAATCTGTTCAGTGTATCAAATTTTCCCAGCCCTCTTTCCTCATTATGTGCCCTAGAAATTTCAACCGTCTCTTCCTGATGTTAAGTATAAGTTTCCTCTCTTTGTTTCTATTTTCTCTAAAACTTCGTTGTCCCCCACCCCATGTTCGGTCCATGGTATCCTCAGCATCCTTCTATAGAGCAATATTTCTGCTGCTTCAAGTCTCTTCTTCATCTATGAGGAGATTGTCCAGTATTCATTGCCATATAGGAGGACTGATATTATCTAACAGTTCAGTATTCTATTCTTTCTTTCTAACGAAGTTTTTTCCTGTTTCTTAATACTCTGCTTAGCTTTTGGAAAGCGTCTTTCACTATCCCAATGCTCCTTTTTCCGTCCTCTGCTAAAACGCTTCACAGATATTTAAATTGCTGTACTTGTTTGATTTTGATATCTTTAAATTGAAACTTTCAATGTTTCCAACATTTTTCAGCGTTTTCTGCCTGTCCATAATTATAATAAGCGCTTGGTTTCTTATATTCCCCCCTCCCCTTCATACGCATATGTGTTTCCCTTGTCAAAAACATTACGATAATCCGATTAAATCCAAAAGGAGAAAACGGCTCGTAGAGAATTGTTTCCGCATTAATTTAACTAACATTATATTGATATATCAAAATTTATACAGTGTAACCCGGATATAAGAGACCCGGATATAAGAGAAACCCGGATATAAGAGAGATTTTCTCTGGTCCCAAATTAGAGCCTGTGTTAATGTATATAAAATAGACGAAACCCGGATATAAGAGACTTCTTCTCCGATCCCGACAACTCTCTTATATCCGGGTTACACTGTATATCATATTCTCCAGTACTTATTACTATAAACCAGAGGGGAATTACCCGCACCACCCCACTACAAGGGAACTTCAAGGGAGGGAATATCTTTTACTTTTTCTTATTTTTTATTTACAGAATTTAAGGGAACTACAATACCCAGGTATTCTATTGAACTTTATGTTTATCGAAGTATGTTTCAGTTTATTTAATTTAGCTAGGCTTACCATAATTTCTAAGCCTTCAGTTTTTATAATAAGCTTAGTTTACTTGTATAATGAAATGTTTTCATGATGAGGAAATGGGTGCCGGTAGGCTATACCCCTTAAGCTTCAGAACCGGAGGAAAAAAAAGAATATTGATAACTTATGTCTCTAACCAAACTATGATGCATAGCAAGCCTAAAGTTAACACTCTCTAAAAATTAAAATTATATATTCTATTTAACACTTAAATCAGGGTTTCTCAACTTTTTCTTGTTTTTTATTTACAGAATTTTGTTTATTGAATTACAATACCTTGACATTCTATTAAACTTTTTGTTTATTGAAGTATGCTTCAGTGTATTTATTTAATAATTAGTAACAAATTAAAACAAATTACTGTACATGTATTCAAGTTTAAAAATCCATCAACATTTTCTATTGCTATCAAATTTGTAAAACTCTTCTATAAAAATAATCTATGTAAATGTATATGTAACAGTGTAACCCGGATATAAGAGAAACCCGGATATAAGAGATACCCGAATATAAGAGACCCGGATATAAGAGAAACCCGGATATAAGATAGATTTTCTCTGGTCCCAAATTAGAGCCTGTGTTAATGTATATAAATAGACCAAACCCGGATATAAGAGAAGCCCGGATACAAGAGAGATTTTCTCTGGTCCCAAATTAGAGCCCGTGTTATGTATATAAAATAGACCAAACCTGGATATAAGAGACTTCTTCTCCGGTCCCGACAACTCTCTTATATCCGGGTTACACCGTACTAATATGAAAAACAATATATGCATATTATTTGGAATGCACATTTTAAGTCACACAATTTTGGGAAGCCGGGTGGGGAATGACATTCTGACTTATGCATTGGGCAAAATATATTGAGGACCACTGCTATAAACGTGTTGCTGGTGGCGGTGTTGATTAATGAAGAGGAAGAAAAATACAAGAGAAGGATAAATGGTGAATAAAAAAAGAGAAAAGTGATGAACAAACGAAAGAAAGAAAGAAGGATAAGAAAAAAGAAGAAAAAAAGAAAGGACAAAGGCGGAAAAGATCTAACAGTTGGAGTCACCAGATGAAAAAAGAAAAAAACAAAGAAGAAAATTTTAAAGAGGTGAAACATATAAAAACAACAAAAAACAC
Organism: Acanthosepion pharaonis; assembly: GCA_903632075.3. Taxonomy (NCBI): domain Eukaryota; kingdom Metazoa; phylum Mollusca; class Cephalopoda; order Sepiida; family Sepiidae; genus Acanthosepion; species Acanthosepion pharaonis. The sequence goes on from CAHIKZ030002889.1 coordinate 265,907, forward strand.
CATGAAGAAAAAAAATAATATGGCTGTCAGTATACTTTTATATTTAACTTCTTCAAGAAAATTTATATCCCTAGTTAAAAGATCCACAAATCATTCACTTCCTTCATTCGCGTTTTGATAAACGAATTTTATAAGCATGTCACAGGAAGAACTACTGAATAATAATTCTGAAAGATTTATTTATAGCCTACCGGCACCCATCTCCTCGTCATATCTGTGAGCAAGAAAAAGAATTGGATTGATATGCACCATTGCTAACTTCAATTGACGTTGAACCTCACTTTTCCGGCACTGGCTCGAAGAAAAAATAAACTGCAGGCTATTCACTGTAACGAATAAACCGTGTAGTTATTTTAAAACGGACAAAAAATGAGATTAGCAAAAAATAAATAAACGAATAAAATAAAACGAGACACCGAAAACGTAATAAAACATCTTTTGAAAAAGAGATCCCGAGATTCTTTGCGTTCTGCTCGCTAAAATTAATTTAGTTCCAGTAGAATTTCAGACCGGAAGAATCGTGACGCCATATTGGTTCGTTTTTCAAGTTGGAAATGGAAGGAAAAAATTGCTTAACAGAGCGACAGGAGGAAATAAAATCCTGAACGGCTTTAATCTTTTTGGCCATTAATTGGGGCGACGGTATAGAACATTTTTACGATAGGAAATATTACCTATACACACATATGTGCGTTAGGTTGCTTGATATTGTGGGTGTAAGTATGTAGACGATGCGGTTGTGTGTATCTATTATATCAATTGATAATACAATGTGCTGGTTTCGTTTGTTCCTCAGAGAGTGCTCAAGAAAGTTGGCCTTCTACTACTTAGTCGGCAAATACCGCTTCTCCCACCCTCTATTCGACTGGCTTCGATCTTTACAAACCCCTTTATAAACAGAAAATAAGTAAAAGCAAATAATGTACAAGTGTATATATTAACTTGGTATAAATTCCAATTTTTTTTCCGTTAATCTGAATTTATAAGATCATTGTTTAATGGCATTTTCCTTGGCATTCCATGTTCTCAGGTCAATTTTGCTGCTGTTTTTACAAATGACGTGTTGCGACGTCAGTATTTACAGACCACGACAGATTGTTGCAAGATAAAGTCTATACATGACATAAGGTTGACATATACATACACACACACACGCACACACACACACACACACACACACACACACACATATATATATATATATATATATATAATTATTTATTTAAGAATTATAACATAAATATGTTATAAAATCACTACAAAAATAGCCATTATATATAGCCATAAAAATGTCTTAAAATAATTGTCGGAATTTGCCCATTTCATAACGTGTTTGTTTACATTTGATACGCCATGATACGCCATGAGCAGATATGAATGTAGGTGAGAGATTCATGGAAGATTGAAGTTTAAAGACGGTAAATTCGACCTTGCTAACCGAACGCTCCTCTGTGGCCAAATCGGTAAAGACACGTCAAGCTAAATGATGGTTCCGTGATAGGATACAGGTTCGAATCCTGTCGGAGGATGAATATTTTCTCTGAAAATTTCTCGGACATTAAATGTTCTTTAATACTGTTTATTATAAAGAGAGCATTTACTTAAAATATTTGTATCTATAAATAAGAATGTATAAACATAATAATGTACAATGTTATGCCCCAGGTGAATACTTCCTACTTTATTATATTAGCTCATGTCATCTGAAGCAGATATTGTCAAAATAACAATAGAGGGTGAACCTTTTCGGTAATAATATATTGTTTTACTTGTACAGACACTGTGGTAATCTAGCAATATCACGTCTGACATGAAAGTACGTAAGAATTCCTCCATGCGGGGAAAATTGACATACATCGATGTTTGATAAAGTGTTTACAGAGACCAAACTCTGTATGTAAGCACAGTTATGAAGTCGTTATCGTGTTTCAGTTATACCCCGCTATCTATTATATGTTCGGCGGGAATAAATTACAGACAAAACCTTTCAATAAGTCACTTGCATACAATTACTGCACTGTGTAGTTAGTGATTTGCAAGTTAGTCACATAGAGAAGTAATACTCTTGCATCTTCAATTCTCACTATATATGTATACTCCTGACGAGTGAACGGATTGATTGCTGGATGGTGCATCTACGGAACTCAGGATGCCGAAGGTGACATAAATCAGCTAAACGACAAACTTTATATTTGTAATAAATCACTCTCTCTCTCTCTCTCTCTCTCTCTCTCTCTCTCTCACACACACACACACACACACACACACATTCTCTCTCTCTTCCTCATATATATATATAAAATATATATATATATATATATATATATATATAATGAAATGGACTAAGTCCAACAATTATTTCAATATATCTCTTGTTTATACGTTATTTTCATAGATACAAATATTTAAGTAAATGGTCTGTTTATAATAAACAGTATTAACAACATTTACCGGACTGAATGTCAGGGAAATTACATAGAAAATTATTATTTATTATAAACACAGCATTTACTTAAATATTTGTATGTATAAAAATAGCGTATAAATAATAAATATATTAAAATAACTGTTGGACATATTCCATTTTATAATATATGACGTTATTTGTTTACGATAAAATATGCTTCGAGCAGATATGAGCGTTCGAGAGAAATCATTGGAAACTTGTAGTTTAAAAGCAGTAATTCGACTTTGCTAACCATAGGCTTCCTCTGTAGCTATATGACTGTTCCGTGTAGAATACAGGTTTGATTCCTGTCAGAGGACACATATTCCCTTTGAAATTTCTCGAATATTCGGTCCGGTAAATGCTGTTTGTATCTATAAAAAAATAACACACACGCACACACACACACACACGCACACACACATACACACACACACACATATATCTATATATATATATGAAGAAATATAGTCTTAAGATGTGCTATATTGATGGGCTAAAGTGCTCAATATCAGAGATAGAGCGTGTGTAAATATAAAAGTGAACATAGAAGTCAACACTTAGAGGCGACAGTCTGTTTCATACTAGATGCAATCGTCGTGGCCACGATTGCATATAGCATGAAACAGACTGTCGCCCTATGTTGATTTATATATATATATATATATATATATATATATATATATATATATATATATCCATTCCATTATTGCAAGCCAATAAATCCACTTATTTTTCTCATATTCTTTCATTATCAGTGAGAAAAATAAAAACATTAAGGAGAGAGAACAATAAAAGACCAGGAATTAAAAAGACAGAAGATAGCCACTGGCATCGAATTTAAATTTTTGAAGAACAAAGTTGACTGGAAAGCAAGGAGCCAGAAGTGAATTCTACAAATCAAAAAGTTCATGAAAATAAACTGTTAACATAGAATTTAAGGTTACAATTTTGAATGTAAAAATGATCAGACCTAGCTACTAATCTGGTAATGCACTTAGATTCTTAAAATCTTAGTACCAAAGAGGAAAGCTCATCAGAACAATTACCATAAAAGCATTTTAGGAAAGCTACGTTACGCCAATGGGGAAGTCACGGGAACGCTAACATTCCATGGATTTTATCAATAATCTTTAATACGCAGAAAATGCACCAGACCCGATCTGACAGCAATATCCAACGCATGAACGATTGGTCAACTTATAAATGTATAAGATAGATTCTGGCGAAAGACAATTATCTAGAACTATAGAGTGAGCCAAATTTCTTTGCAGCAGACCCAACAATAGATTCAATATTTTTGTCATGTCAAGGAACCTTCACTTTTGGTAATATCAGCGAATACTCGTTGTTACTTTCGTAATGCTCGTTGCAGTAGAGACTTTGTAATCACAGATACAACTATAGTAACGCCGTTGAACAATGCTGGTGTCAGACGCCTTCGAATATCACTCTCACTAATAGTACTTGCTCGATAATAGTCGCTCGAATAGTAACCACTGAATAGTGATCCGAATAGTAATTCGTATAATGATAACTTAGATACCACGCTAATTCCCATATATACATTTCCTTGACCACCACGTGATCTATTATTCAAAATGGGATCGTCTGCGTTTACTCTCTGGTGATCTGTGTTCAAACTCTAGTGTCGGCAGCGACACTTTATTCCTATATAACAAATATGATCTTTCCATTTCATGTCAGTGGAAAGTATTATTCCGAGAAAACGCAATGAATTACTGCCTTGGGGGTTAACATCAGCCATGTCTAATGAAGGGGAAAATGTTCGCTGAGACGATTAAAAGAGAACACGTTTGTTTTTAAGGTCGTTCTCCTTCCTTGTTTATTGAACAGGAGTAGATGTTTATCCTTTGTTTCCGCTTTGGGATGTTGGCTATTGATCCCTTTCTTCCGTTGCCTTAATGATTTAACTGGCTTAACTTTTTGATGATCTGATTGCGACTTTTCATTTTGGGTGTACCGGGTTGGCATTTTTCCGTTTGCTACATCCTGACTGAATGGAAACGTGGCCGGTCTGGAGGAGGTGATCCCAGCGTGCAACACCTTAGAAAAATGCCTGAAAACCATACCACGGGTTGACCCAAGCCTTGCGAGTGAAATTGGTGTTACAGCTTTTTGTGTATATACTATGTAACTAGTGAGCGAGTCAAAATGATTTAATTCCCTTTATAGTCTATAAATAGAAGGTGGACCAATCAGAAGCCGCACAACACTGTATTCGTCGTGTATAAAGGCGGCCATCTTTGTTTTCCTACCGGAATGACCAGAGGCAACTTGTCCGGCGAACAGGACAGACGGAAGAACTACGCTCTGCTACTTTGCTGGGATATCCACTGCGAACCTGCACTACGCTTTCCTACTGTCTCCGAAATATTCACTGCCAACCTCTGGATTCTATACTCGAAGACGACCGTCATGAAAATGTCTAACAATTGGGTAGACGAAACTCTTGGGAGCCGTCGTTGGTTGTGCTAGAACGAAGTCACAAGGCATCATGACCGAGGGTGTGAGCGTGCTACCCTTGTTTAGACTGTTGATCACGCTAGATAGCGCCTGCTCTCCCATAAACTGTAACTAAGGTCCGCTCAGTAGTGTTGCACTATAAACCATAGGTGGGCTCTTTGGGTGTTGAACAAACACAAATGTGTCTGAGCAGGCGTCTGCAGTGGGGATTGGCTAGTCGCCCTAGTAGACTGACATCCTCGGATTCCAGTGGCTGCGCCATTTACATATTTACATCCTGATATAGTAAGAACTTTGATAGGACTTACAGAGGCTGTTTTGGTCAACAGCCGCATGATCGGGGTATTTGAAGTGTCATATCGCGATAGATAGGTTTCTCTGTATATACATCCGGTGGGCAACTATATTTCAAGAACATTATTAGGGATAGATAGATAGATAGATAGAGAGAGAGAGAGAGAGAGAGAGTGAGTGAGAGAGATTAGAGTGTTTAGAATGATTCCTTTCTGACCATAAGATCCGCGTTCGAATGTCACCATTTGTTCATCGAGATCACTTTTTGGCGTTATCGACTGAGAGGGGCGACCCCAGCACGCGGTAGCTTCGGAAAAATTTCGCCGGGAAATCATACTCCGGTTTGACCCAAGCCTATTGAGCGAAATTGTTTTGACGGAAATGAACGAAGGTAGTTGATGGTTGTGGAAGGACGAAGACGAAGTCACAAGTTATTGTGACCGAGAGTACTGGTCTGTTTGAAGAAAAAAAAAAACAAAAAAAAGATCATGCCAGATTATGCAATCTCTCCCAGAAACTAAGAATAGATAAGCTCAGTTGTAGCATAAATCAAATCAATGCATTGGGGATTGAGCAAGCGTTTATGATAGGGATTGGATAGCCGCTCTGGGGCAGACGGATGTAGTAGTAGCCGGCCATTTTTAATAATAATGATAATACAAATCAATGACATAAATGCGTAAAATTTATTATTATTAATATATATATATATATATATATATATATATATATATATATATTATTATTAATAATAATATATATATATATATATATATATATATATATATATATATATATATATATATATATGTTATTATTAATAACAATATAATATATATATATATATATATATATATATATATATATATATATATTAATAATAATTTAATAATAATTTTATATATATATATATATATATATATATATATATATATATATATTATTAATGTAATATATTAATATATATATATATATATATATATATATATATATATATATATATTATTGTAATAATATAATATATATATATATATATATATATATATATATATATATATATATATATATACTAATCCGTTGGTATGATCCAAGCTAGTCCTATAAACACAATATAGAATTTGAAATATTAAATATTAAATGTTAAAACTGACTCACAAAAAGTGCTCAATGTTTATTTTCATTAAACGTAGCAAAATTTTTCGTCCAACTGGAATTAAGATACAATTACAGTGTAACCCGGATATAAGCGACCCGGATATAAGAGAAACCCTGATATAAGAGAGATTTTCTCTGGTCCCGAATTAGAGCCTGTGTTAATGTATATAAAATAGACCAAACCCGGATATAAGAGACTTCTTCTCCGGTCCCGACAACTATCTTATATCTGGGTTACACTGTAGTTAATGACCATTGTTATCTGCGAATTTTAAATTTCTACAGTTAGACAGACATTTAAAATTTGCAGGTGAAAATGTTCATTAACTAATGGTATCTTAATTCCAATTGCACTATATATATATATATATATATATATATATATATATATATATTTGTATATATTTCTAAAGAAGTGATGTATTTTTATTTATTAATCCGATAGATTTTATTACTTAAACGCTATGCACTATGCATATAGAGTGTAATAAATAGGGGGGCGTCTATTGAAATATGAGTATCCACTAAAAATAACGTTTACGTAAATATGTGTTTGTGTGTGTTTGTATGCGTCTGTGTGTCGTAATGTTATAATTTATCAATATGAATTTACGCACAGGCGAAATTTAAATACTGATAGCATAGCGGTTATGGACGCGGAAATGATCGTCAACGACCCGAGTTCAAGTTCTGACTTCGTCTGTTGCGTTCGGTCTCGAACATCATGATTCTCTTGGCAAAGGTATAATGTCGTTGAGAAATTCCCACTGTTATCATGATAATAGAATATCTCATTAATAATCAATGGACCACCGGGTTACGTGACCGATACATTTTTACAAAGTTGGATTGTGTTTTCTCTAATAGAATAGATGCGATTAGTTTGCAAAAGAAAAAAAAATAGAAACGAAAAAGGAAATTCTCATAATTTAGTCATACAATTAAATTTGTTTTTATTTATTTATATACTTTTCTCTCCTAACCGAGAACTCAATCAACATTGGCACGCCCGTACATCTTCAGGGTTCTTTCAAAAAACATGGAATCTCCCTTCACCTCTCTTTTTTTTTTATCTTTAAATTTCGTTTCACCGGCTCGTTTCACACCCTTTCACATGCCAGTTTCTATATTAGTCAGCCAGCGATTATATCATTTCTTGAGATTTTTAAAATTTGTTTTACTTTTACATTTATTTCTCGGCCTTTTTTTGTTTTTAAAGAAATTTCCTATGAAACACGGAGTAGAAAGATTGAAAGCATTTTTTCCAACCAATATTTAATTTCAATTCTTGCTCAAGCAGCCTCCTGAAGAACGGGAATAAAAAAAAGAGGAGGGTAGCTGTGTGTCGCTGTAATGGAACTGAAGTAAAATACGTGAATAATAAATTTGACGTCTGTGAGTGATTTTATAAATTTACATAAATATATATATATATATATATATATATATATATATATATATATATATATATATATATATATATATATATATATATATATAACGCCGCTGGGGAGTGCGTATTGTTCTCTCATAATATAATGACTCGAATATTCAGGCCGTTAAGAGAAATAAATATAATTTTTAATAAATAGACGGAGTGTTTACTCAAATACGAGTATTCACAGAAAAATTACGTTTACGTGAAATAAATTAATCGAATTAATAAAAAAAAAACTTTTTTAAGAAATTCCTTTGTTTACGTCAGGATACGAAACTGAGCAGATATGTCTATTTCGAGAGTCGGAGAATAATATGCGTAGTAAAAGCACTGTTCAATTTTGTTTCATCATCGACACACTCCTTATTGCCTATACTTAATTTGTTATAACTGATCCATGCACAAATAGATAGATAGATAGATAGATAGATAGATAGATAGATAGATAGATAATGAAAAAGGTTGTAGATCGATAGAAAGATAGATAGATAATGAAAAATTGCTGTAGACAGAGACATATAGATAGATAGATAGATAGATTGTTCTATATATATATATATATATATATATATGTGTGTGTGTGTGTGTGTGTGTGTGTGTGTGTGTGTGTAGTTAATGAAAGTTTGGTGCAGAATAGATAATGAAAGATTGTTGAAAATAGATGGATAATGAAAGGAGATAGATAGATAGATAGATAGATAGATAGATAGATAGATAGATAGATAGATGAAAGATTGTAGATAGATAGACATATAGATATGAACATACTTATAGATAGATAGATAGATAGATAGATAGATAGATAGATAGATAGATAGATGAAAGATTGTAGATAGATAGACATATAGATATGAACATACTTATAGATAGATAGATTATTAGGTCTAAGTAAAAAAAAATTATTGTATTCTGCAAATTCCCCAAGAGGGAGCTTTCTACTTGTTTTGTCTTGAGAGTCACCATTCGAGATCCTGAGGTGAAGAACTCCTAAATTGTACCAGAAGAAAAACGCAACTATCTCATTCACGACGGAAGCAAAAAAAGATTGTTGTTTTCTTTTTCTCAGCCGCTCGGTAAAGTTAGTTTGAGTTCTTATAAAATATGCGACACCGGAATATCCCATTTATCTTTCATCTTAAATAAACCTAAGTAGTTGGCTTTCGGTTTGGGCAGGAACATAATGAAAATATCCATTAATGGTAATCCTCGAGAAAAGCAGCGTTTGGTTTAAAAACGCATTCACTTGCCCAGATACTGAGAAGCCGGTGTCTGATTCATTCCTGGTGGAAATTGCGTAAATACAGGCTAATGTACATATATATATATATATATATATATATATATATATATATATATATATATAGATAGATAGATAGATAGATAGAGATAGAGAGAGATAGATAGATATAAATAGATAGATAATATTAGTGGTAAATATACATACATATGCAAAATATATAAATACCCATACATGTATATTTTCAGAAAAAAATTCCAAGAGGAAGAATCCAGGTAGAACTCAATGTCTAGGACAGAGTAAGGATATAATAAAAAGGCTTAAACACTAATATTCCATGGTCATAATTTATTCCATTGGAATCGTAAATACGATTTAGGTCTGATGAATTGGATCGTATTTATGATTCCAATGGAATAAATTATGACCATGGAATATTAGTGTTTAAGCCTTTTATTATATATATATATATATATATATATATATATATATATATATATATATATATATATATGGGAATTATATGACAAAGTGAAAAAAAGTTTACTTGTGACGACATATAAATATACATATATATATATATATATATATATATATATATATATATATATATATATATATATATATATAGATATGTATGTATATATATATATATATATATATATATATATATATATATATATATATATGTGTGTATATATATAGATTATATATATAATATATATATATATATATTATATATATATATATATATAATATATATATTATATATATATATATATATATATATATATATATATATATATATATATATATATATATATATATATATATATATATATATATATATATATATATATATATATATATATATATATTAGGAATATACATAATATTCAACGTCGATAGCATTTCACGGAGTTTCATATATATATATGATAGGATAAAGAACAAGTAGGAAACAGATCTGACTATAACATGTTTCACTTTATAGAAGCTTCGTCAGAGATCAAGATAAAAATGATAAAAAATGGTAATAAGCAAAGAGACGCAGATTAATGGTATTTAGTGTTTGGTTATTTCTCATTGGATAAAAACGTGTCACGTGTAATGAAGTAACAGGTAATATTCAAATATGCGTGAGAAACATTTCTGGATGCTAAAATGTGTAAAAGTTAGTGAGACGCTGCAGGATGTTTTGAAAAACTTTGTTTTGATTTGATTTTTCATTGAAACATATCTCGTATTTATTTGTATATATCTTCATAGATTTTTATGTATTCGGAAGAGATAAGTTAGAATTTTTTTTTTTTTTTTTTAAGCATTTCACCCCAAGCAAGGCGGGAAGCCACTAGGACCTAAGGGGTTACAGAAAATTTAGAGCAAGATCAGATAGGAGTGATAGAAGAAAGGATGATGGTAGTGGATAGATCAAGGCAACTGGAGATGTCGATTGACATTACACTTGAATAGCTGGAGATTATAGCTCTCAGGGAAACAGGAAAAGGGAAAGGGAGTTCCACAGGCGAGAGGTGCGAGACATGAAGCAATTGGAGTAGAAGAGACGGCTACATTTAGGAGTTTCGACGGTGAAGGGGTGAGAGCGGGATACCAGCCTCGTGAGGCGCTGGAACTCATGACGTCTGGGAATAATGGATCTGTAGAAGTAATGTAGCTTTTTTAAAAGAGTGTTCATAGTTGTTATTATTGCTAGAAATATGTTTTCATAATATTTTCTCTTTAAAGGGTTATTTTCTATATCTATCTATCTATGTAGCTATATATATATATATATATATATATATATGTGTGTGTGTGTGTGTGTGTGTGTGTGTGTGTGTGTGTGTGTGTGTGTGAAAAGTGTATATAAATATAAATAAATATATATATATAATTATTTATATATTATATGCGCGGTCTTAGTAGAAAGCGCTCAATATCAGAGACAGAGCTAACATATTTGGTTGGATTGATGTGAGTTTGTGACCCTGGGTTTCACACTTTAGCGATCGTCAGACTGATATATATATATATATATATATATATATATATATATATATATATATAATGTAAATTTTGATGGCTATCTTTTTTTCAAATCTGTTTCTTTGAACATGACAGACAAGAAAAATTTGATTAAATCTTATTGATTTTTTTTTTTTAATATTCCTCATTTTTTCCGTTTTTTTGTTTTGTTTTGTTGTTTTTTTTGCGGGGGCCTGTAGGGGAGTGTAAAAGTTGTTGGTAGTGTCTATTGTCTCGGCCAGGTTTTTTTTTTTTTTTTTTGCTAATTACTTTTTATTTCTTTTCACAGTAGTCTTTTAAGATGTTGTTGTCAGAAGCGTATTGAATGCTCGTAGCGTTTATTCCGAGCCCCGCGTAAGGAACGTGGCTGAATTTCGAGTTGACCTCCTACTATTTAAAAGAAAAAAAAACTTATATATAGACGCTCCCGCCGTTTTCGATGTGTGTGGGTACGCCAAGTCTGTTCTTGAAACCGAGAAGCCAGACTACTCGCTCGTATTTGAGTAAAGTGGTGGAGTCATGGGCAGACCCAATCACACGTTTTGGGAGAGTTGAATAAAGAGATCTGGTGCACATAAGTATGCTACAAAGACCCAGAAAATTTTGAATTCAGAGTTGTCTTTCTCCTAGGCCAGTTGCCTCTCAAGGCTATATATATATATATATACATTTTAGGGTTGGGGCGGAGAGAAGAGGGATTCATATCATATCCAAGTAAACTGAAGTGAATGTAATGAAATTGGCTCTGATTTCCCAAATTGAACCGCTACCCATTATTCCTCCGCACACCACGACTCTTTCTCTCTCCCCCTCTCTCTCGCTTTCTCTCTCTCTCCCCTCTCTCTCCCCCTCTCTCTTTCTCTCTCTCCCCCTCTCTCTCTCCTCCCCCCTCTCTCTCTCTCTATATATATATATATATATTAGAGAGTATTTTCACACCTGCGTGGCAGTGGTTGCTGGGACTGGGCAATTTGTATTTAGCTTTGGGCCATATGCCTACGTATGGGTACCACACATTAAACGGACCATATGTCACATCGTACCCCCTAGGGTGAGGTAAGTAAGTACCATATTTTTCTTTTATTATGTAAACTCAACAAAATGCTCAATACATACACACACATATATACATATACATATATATATACACACAAACACAAATATATATATATATATATATATATAGAGAGAGAGAGAGATAGAGAGAGAGAGAGAGAGAGAGAGAGATAGATAGAGTGAGTTCTGGTTGTAATGAAATAGTGATCAATGTAAAATAACATCTAATTTTTATACGAATAATGAATATAAATGTGTTCCTCGCCGTTTGGTTGAACCCTGATTTTCATGCATACTGTTTTAAACACATGCCATAAATATATTTTAATACAATTTATACACATCTATTCTATGCACACACACACACACACACACATATATATATATATATATATATTAGAGAGAGAGAGAGAGAGAGAGAGGGAGAGAGAGAGTAAAGGACAGGAGAAAATGCGATAACTACCCCAAATTAAACTCCTAAAGAAAAGATCAGAGCTCATTTCTCAAAGTAGACACGAAAACAAACTCCTACTACAGTACCTACAAGGATATCATCGCAAAAGGAGTAAATAAAATCTACCATAAATGTGCTAAGTTTTATTGCAAATATCAAAGGAAAATGCACGAAAGTAACCTATTTCCTACTTTCCCTACTTCCGTTAATCCATCATTGACATATATATATATATATATATATATATATATATATATATATATATATATATATTGCACTAAATAAATAGTGTAGTTACCTGCAAAGAAATGAGCATACACGACGAAAAATATATTTAGATATATGATTTTCTAAAAAAAAAAAAGGTTTTTAAAAAAAAATTTCATCCATTTATGAGTCTGTTCTGAAAGTTTCATTAAAATCCGGCAATTGTTTGATGTTTACAAGAGCATATATAACGAAAAATTGACCCAAACTTAAAAAAGCAGAGTTTTATCATCAAAATCTTATTATAAAGGAGACCAAAGCATTTTTGACAATTTAATTATATTTTTCATCCTTTTCAAAACCTTCAAAATTTTGTTAATTCTTCTTTTTTTTGCTTCAGTTGGTGACCATAAATTAGTATAGGAAATTTTAGCATCTTTTTACTCTGAAAAACACATAATTATGCATAGATTAAATAATTATTTTTATTGAAAGTTTAAGTACTTATTCAAAAATGAATTAAATTATTTTTTAAATGATTCATTTTTTTAAATCTGTTACACACACACATACACACACACACACACACACACACACGCACGCACACACACACACGCCACTTATTTAATTTTATGAAATTTTGAGAAATTATTTTTTGCAAAGCTTACTGATTTGTTATAAGGACCAATTCGCGGAGAATTTAAATCATTAAAAAAATTGGAAATCCCCTCAGAACATTTTTGATTTATCTCACTTCTGTCCCTATTTACTTAAGTTTCCAAACCTCAGGCTGTCAATAGACCATTCAACACGTCAGATAGACAAGTCATCGCGGTTAAGAAACGCTTTTCTATTACATTTTATGCTAAAAACGAGTAATATTTTTTCTAATCATATTAAGTAAACTTTAAGTTTGCTAATTTTCCTCAAATAACCTTTCAGAAAAATGTATTTTATTTTCAAAAGATTTTTAAATTGGAGAACTAACTTGCGTTTACAAATAACTCAAAATGGACGAATTCGTCGATTTGAGTGAAAATAAAAACTGAAAAATGATTCCAATCAACCTAATTTCGGTTTGACACACTCCAAAGTATTTTGCCTACTGGGAATTGTAAATTTAATCTTCTAGCTTTGATTTAAAACTAAAATGGAAGCTTCAAGAAAGATTTTTCATTTGAGTAATGACGAAGTTTCAGAAAAAGTGAAAACAAAAAGGACACTTATACATAACACCCGAAAGCGGCAGTAAAAAAAAAAAAATTGCCTAGCCCCCGGAACCGTCGGTTGCTTTGTCATCGGTATGACTAGCGAAGCCACTTCTTTGGTGCGATGAGGGGTGGGGGGGTCTCAGCCTTGGGCAGCTGTTCTCCGATGCCGGAGAAGTTGCAGTATTTATTTTCCTCAGTTGTGTGTCTTTCCACGGACAGAGCCACAATTGAATCACATTCTTCCCGAAGACTGAAACGCAACATCCGAAAGAGATAGCTGAAATTTCTAGTGAACATAACGAGGAAAGATGGCTTAGAAAATTTGACACTGACAGGACATATTGAAGATTTCCAATAATACGTATATGAATATTATTTGGGATGCACCTTTCGTGTAGGACAATCTTAGAAAGAGGGGGAACGGGAATATTAATGGGGGGATTTCCTTCCTAACCTTTTGTTTGAAGTAGTGCGGAACATCAACACCTTGATTATGTCATTATTTTCGAGTTACATGCGCTGTCTATTTAAGCTGTTGCTATTGGTTTTTGTTATCTGGTACAGTTCATAGTTTGTGATTCTGTAGCGTCAGTCCACAAGGTTCGAAAAAAATAGTCTTCGTCAAGATCCTCAGGCTTCACTCGTTCAAAGCCATTTTTAATCAAGGATCCGAGAAAGCGGTTCTATACAGCTCACACTTTCGATTTCTGAACAGCTTTGGCGCTATAAATGACATTCATATGAAAGCGTCGCCCTGACGAGGCTATTTAAGAGCATGACTCTAGTTTTAAGGTTAAGTTTTTGGTTTTGTAGTACTTTGCGGTGTTCGGTGAAACTACATCTACCGTACCTTATTCTACGTTCAATGTATGTCATAACTGATCCATACACCAAGGTATTTGAAATGTTTGGTCTTTACTAAATCCATATCCTGAATTTTTATGATCGATTCAAGGTAGGTGTCATCACTGCTTTCATTCCAATTCCAAATCATTGTTTCTGTTTTGAAAAGAAGCACTTCGAGTCCTATTTCTTGGAGTGGTTTATCTGACGTCCAAATTCTTGGAGTAGTTTATCTGACGTCCAAATTCTTGGAATGGTTTATCTGACGTCCAAATTCTTGGAATGGTTTATCTGACGTTCAAATTCTTGGAATGGTTTATCTGACGTCCAAATTCTTGGAAGACATGTTTACATGCATATATTTTTCTTGGTCAATTAATATGCGCTACACTAAATATCCCGTTCATTACCTGCTTTTTCAGTTGCCTGATCACAACCATTTTGCTATGTCCCACCGCGGGGAGGGGGGCTGACGCACTGGGCATTTCATGATCATAAGTAATAGTAATGGGGGTGGATCATGGCAGGCTGTCGAGTGAGTTGCTTTTCTTAAGTTTAAAGTATGATGCAGTCAACGAAACTTAGAACGTATATAGAGACACTTGGGAAAATCGCCAATCTGAGCAGATAGAGTTACCCTACCTGAAGGACTTTTTAAGTGGCCCTACCTGGAAGATGATACGCAGCTTTTTGCAAAACCTGCCATCATTTTGTGCACATTTGGCGGTGATGCATGTGCTTGATTTTACTTTAATCAGATTGGGTGACTTGATAAGTATTTTTGTCTTCTTATATATGTTACCCACTCTGTTGGTGTCTTGCTATCACACTCAATATTCATAATAATGATAATACTAATAGATTATAATAATTATTGTTATTATTATTATTATTATTATTATTATTATTATTGAAGCGATATATTTGGCATATGTGATCGAAGGACTTTTCTCCATTTCACTCACTCTCATTTCTATTCCAATATCAACTTCTAGCTTCGTTGTTCCTATGACAATATCGATTTCACCGGATTTCTGTCAATAAATCGATGATTTAGGTAATTAGGCGAATTTTATTGTCCAATCAAAAAGAAGAATATTGATCACAAAGGAAGCATTTAATCGCTTTTTTCTGAACATCATTTTGACTGAACATGAAGAAAGAAATGCCAATGAACTTTGTTTTATTTCATGATCCAAGACTTTGAATCAATACCGATTCCAGCGACCGATTTTCTACGCTTTTAAGTCTTTTCATCCATTTGTTTTGGGTTGTTTTTTCTTTATCATTTTTATCAATAATCGGAGAAGGAAGAGGAGAAGGATAGGAGGAGGAGAATGAGGAGGAGAATGGAGAGGAGGAGGAGAATGGAGAAGAGGAAGGGAATGGGGAGGAGGAAGAGAATGGAGAGGATGAGGAGAAGAGAGAGGAGGAAGAGAAGGGAGAGGAGGAGGAGGAGAAGAAATCGCAGTCATACACATGGTCGCAAATAAGCGAATAATCTTTTTTAATTTAAAAAACAAAAGATTTTTTCTTTTGCTCTTTTCGCAAATAAGCGAATAATCTTTCATAATTTAAAAATAAAAATTTTCCTTTAGTCTCCGGTTATAAATAAGCGAATTATCTACAATAGCTTAAAAAGATAACTTTTTTTGCCCTTTGCCTCATAAAAACGAATTATCTGTAATAATTTTAAAAAGAAAACTTTTTTTTAAGACCCTGGTTAGAAATAAGCGAATAATCTGCAATAATTTTTAAAAATATAACTTTTTTGCCCCCTGGTCGCAAATAAACGAATTATCTGTAATAATTTTAAAAAGAAAACTTTTTTTTTAGTCCCTGGTTAAAAATAAGCGAATAATCCTTCGTAATTTACGAAGAAAACTTTGCCCCTTGTCGCATATCAGTGAATAATTTTCATAATTTTGAAAAGAATACTTTTTCTTTTGTTCCTGGTCGCAGATAAGCGAATAAATTAAAATGCGACTCTCGATTTAACCCAAAATTTATATGGAGATAAGTAATAAATCAAAGTACTTATTCTCACATTTCTTTCTATCCGTTTTGACTATATAATAAGTAAGAAAGATTTTAACAAAATCTAATAAAATGTTACCTATATTTATAAGAATAATTTTAAAAAAAACTCTGAAAGTTTTCAAACAAGTTTTTAAAAAATAAAACACATAATTATATATATAAAAACACTACCTATTGCTTCATATTAATTTCTTTAATATATTAAAACAACCAAAATAACTTTTGCCAACGAAGAAAGAATAGAAATTAAAAATACAGGAACGATCGATATTTACCGGCTTTTAAAACAGATCAAGCATCTCTTTGCTTTTTATTACATTTCAATATTTTTTATGATATTCAAACCAGGGAAATGTTTTGACTAATTTTCGATAGCCTTTTAAATAATTTATAGTTGACTATCTTAATGAATATTAATGGTAGGCACATTAATTATTAATGGTTCGGATTGAGGAATCGGAGAACCGAGTTCGAATTCCAGTCGAATCCATTACATTCACTTATGTGCTAATACCCTTAGGAAAGATAATCATCTTCTTCTTCTCTCCCCCCACCAGCTATGGGTAAATAGCAGGACAGACCGGGTTCTATAGCCTTTGATGGCAACTGGTCTACCGCAGAAAGAAATGGCAACCTAATCAAAAGATATACATGATAGCCTAAGTGAGTATCACGCATGGCCCATAACTGACTGTTAATGAGTAATCCTATGGACCTGCATTTGTTTTAGAATCACATGCCGGGTACTAACCAATGAACTAGAGCAAGCGAAAGATGTGAATTAAACAAAAGACAGCAATTAAAAAAAAAAAAAAAAAAACTTAAATGGACAAAGTTCTTCTATGAACTTTGCTTGTTAGAATTTTTTTTTTTTAATTTTCTGACGAGAAGGTGCACCAAAGATTTTGTTAGTTTATCCTTGAGTTCCTTTCTTCATCAGTCCCAAAGCTCCAACCACAACAGAAACCGTTTCAATTAAGTGTCATTTGTTTTTTGTTTTTTTTTATTTCCATCTTCAGGTCTTTGTATTTGCTTCGATGTTTTTGTCACTTGGTAAGCTCAAGCCAATCAGTGTGCAAACTTTTTTTTTCTTTTCACTCTTTGATAAAAATGTCTGTTTGCTTGTATTTTTCGATCTGTTTTGATAGCAAATCACAGAGGATGGTAACATCTGTTCTCGCAACTATAGATTCAGGATATCATTATTATTATTACTACTACTACTACTACTACTACTACTCTTTGCTCGTCTTTTCTCACTTGATGTGATGGTCATGGTTGAACAAGTGCCAGCATAAATTTTCAATCCTTCAGCGCTTTCTTAAACAATGGAGATGTCAACATCAAGCGAGATTAGACACTCAAATATCTGGGAAGTGTTTTAATAGAGCCTGTAAAACGCGACACCGAAATTTGAAGCACGCATTGGATTAGCGAAACAGGCATTCCAAAAGCTATGCAAAATATTGAGAAACAGAAGAATTTCGCTAGAAGCAAAAGAAAGAAAGTGTGTGAGTGCTATGTGACACCCACCCTCTTGTATGACAGTGAAGGCTGGATAATCTCCTCCTGGATGAGAAGAAAACTGGAGGTAACGGAAATGTGGTTCTACAGAAGGATACTGAGAATTCCATTGACAGAGCGAGTAAAAAACGAGACAGTCTAAAAGAAAATGACAGTGGAAAAAAAAAAAACACTTACAGCTAAAATAAGTTTCGAAAGAAGACCCGAAAAGAAATCTCGAAAAGAAATTTCGGAAGAAGTTTCGAAAAGAAGTCTCGAGAGAAGTCTCGGGAGAAGTTTCGAAAAGAAGTCTCGAGAGAAGTCTCGGGAGAAGTTTCGAAAAGAAGTCTCGAGAGAAGTCTCGGGAGAAGTTTCGAAAAGAAGTCTCGAGAGAAGTCTCGGGAGAAGTTTCGAAAAGAAGTCTCGAGAGAAGTCTCGGGAGAAGTTTCGAAAAGAAGTCTCGAGAGAAGTCTCGGGAGAAGTTTCGAAAAGAAGTCTCGGGAGAAGTTTCGAAAAGAAGTCTCGGGAGAAGTCTCGAAAAGAAGTCTCGGGAGAAGTCTCGAAAAGAAGTCTCGGAAGAAGTTTCGAAAAGAAGTCTCGAGAAAAGTCTCGAAAAGAAATCTCGGGAGAGGTCCCAAAGAAGTTTCGAAGAATTCTCGAAAGAAGTCACGAAGAAATTTCGGAAGTAGTTTCGGAAGAAATCTTGAAAATAAGTCTTGGAAATTGTTATATCGTCGGTTATCGAGCAAGGAAATCAGTCCGTTACCAACCTGTACATTCCTGTTCGCTTGCTGTCACGTGACTTCTCCCATGCACAAAAAGAGAGTGAAGGGAGATAACCCCAGAAAAAGACTTACATAAAGTCTTTATGGAAGGAGATACCCCTTCAAAACAATAGAAACTCCTCTTTTCCTTCTCGCCATTTTACATATGCAACAAAAGTCTTCAATAAATATAAAGTGAAGTCAAATGTTCATTTATTTCTCATTTATATTTATTTTTTTATTGTTTTCTGCATATAAAACTATAGTTAAGCTATAAAAAAGCAATTTTGTTAATATTTTTGGTCTGTGGAACGGATTAATGGTATTTATATTATTTCTTATTGGAATTTTACCACGGTTTTCGCGCGTTTCGGTTTTCGGCCGACTTTCTAGAACGGATTATGGCCGAAACTCATCTGTATAAATATATACAGTGTAACCCGGATATAAGAGAGTTGTCGGGACAAGAGAAGAAGTCTCTTATATCCGGGTTTCTCTTATATCCGGGTTTGGTCTATTTTATATACATTAACACAGACTCTAATTTGGGACCAGAGAAAATCTCTCTTCTATCCGGGTTTCTCTTATATCCGGGTTTCTCTTCTATCCGGGTTTCTCTTATATCCGGGTCACACTGTATATGTTTTTATACTTATGTGTGTGCTTTTCGTATACTCAGTGTGTGTAGAATTTGCTTCCCTTTTTTGTAGTCGTGCTGCGCAGCAGTTTCATTTCTTCGATTGAGCATTGAAGACAGAGGAACGACAACCGGTCAACCATTATTATATTTTTCTATCTATAATAATTATGCCGGCTTTTTTAAAAAATAATAAAACTATTGTTATTATAGTTTTATTATTTAAAAAATAAATCTCACAAAGAACAAACAAGACGCAAATTAAAGCTCTGTACAGGCCTAAATTTAAAAACTAGTATTTATACAAACATATGTACATTGCAGAGAAATATGCAATTTTTTTCATTGCTATGTCCCTTCCTGACGTAGGCGATTATGGAACTCCACAGCTTCTTTTTCTTTATTATCAATGAATTGCCATAACTTCTAGGGAAAGATAGTGGAGTGGCTTCCCGCTGTCTTCTCCATGGTTTTGCCTTGAAAGTATTTCTTCCATGCTGGCTGCCACCCAAGGCTATAGAACGTAGTCTAACTTCGCTATTTAACCCGTAACTTGAGAGCGGCGGTAGGAATAAAATATGTTTATGCTTTTTCCAGGGTTAATTATATGAAAGTGAAACAGTGCCGGAATTTGAAACCAGCTCAAAGATACCACTTTCCGCGACAATAACTCTTACGCTACAATCAGTTACATATTCTCCACATTTCTTCGTCAATCATTATCTTGTTTATATTTGCTGTTCATTTTCTTTTTTCCTGTCGGCTTTCTTACAAAAATGCTTTTATCATAATGGGGAAAAAAAGGCGTTCGTACATTCAATGTAATCATTCTCCTCAACACCAGAAGTCGCCATAAACGAAAATGGCCGCCTTCGTCTAAGTGCTTAAGGTTCCGCTTGCCGTGCTGTAAGAAAGATACCTATTATTCTATGGCGACCACAATAGTTTTAAGCCATAACTAGAAACCTCGCAGAAAGCGAGAGAGAGAGAGCGATGGAGAGAGAGAGCGCGATGGAGAGAGAGAGAGATTGGAAGAACGAGGCAGACAGAATAGTGAATATTATTTCGTGTCATAATTTAATTCAGTTCAGAGGGAGGTAATCCCAAATCAAAATCATCAGTACCAAGTTTCCTGAATTTGGCAGGAGATTCACGCATTTTGGTTCTTGTTATCCTCTCCCCACCCAAACCTTCGCACAAGGGACTTTTTTTTTTCATGAGCCTCTTACATTTTACTCAAAATAAAATCAAAAAAAAAAAAAAGATATAAAAAATAATTATATGAAAAGCTGTTTTTAGCGATCTGGGCGGACTAATATTGAAACTTTTACCCTCACCATCAACCATGGTGTCGACAAGTAATGTCACGAACGAGGAAACTTTTTCACTAAAGAATTCACAACCTTGTCAGATCTGCAAAATATTAATTCTATGCACGTAACTTCATCCTTCACACTCTCCGTGTCATACTCACTTGTAGAGAATACAGCCCCAAACTCACCGCTCTGTTGCTGTTGTAGTTTCTATAACAAGTACATTTTTTTTAAAATAGTGAAGTAGCCAACCCCATTCCGGTTTTAAATTCAGAGGCATCCTTCTCCTAGATTGGTAGCTAACCACGGCTAGAGAATCCATTCTTGTTTTTAAGCCATAATTTGCGGTGGGAGACAAGGTGAATCCATACCTTTTCCCAGTGGGGGTAGTTCGATATCGTGTAATGGTTAGCAAGCTTATCTTGCAAGATCAATTACGACTGAGTAGTTAGTTCGATCCTCACTCGGTACCCCATACTCTAGGCCTTGTGCCACATCTAAGCTACGCATAGAAAATCGCCATACCCGATCGGAATTTGAACTCCCCACGTCGATTCGACTTTCCACTCCGATAACCTCTACGCTACACGCAAATCCGGGCATGACAGTCACTATGCCCCACCCACTATCAACAAATAAATTAATACAACTAGAAAGGCTCTTTTTTATGAACTTTCTAAAAAAAAAAATTTTTTTATATCGCTTAATGTTTATACTTGCTATAAGGACAAGTCCTCGGAGAAAAAAAATCTTCATTTTTTTTTTTATTAATAAAAAAAGGACCGCTCGTTGTAGAAAATCTGCCTTGAATCACAGAATAACAAAATACTACAAAATTTTAAATGAAAAAAGAAAACTTAATTGTTTATAATCAAGAGAATTATTTTGTGTTGAAAGATCTGTCAAAATGGGCGAATTTATAGATTTTACTAATAAGGAGAAAATAATAATTCCAATCAATTTAAATTCACTTTAAAATGCATCATAATATTTTGTTTGTTTGGAATAGTAAATTTAATCTCTCTAAAACTAAAATTAAAGCTTCAAGAAAGATTTTTCATTTTTAAAATGATTTTAAATATAGATATCGCTTTTGTTTGTGGATACCTAATTTTATGATTTTGTCTCGAGTTTAAATCTATGAGTATTTATGGGGCTTAATGCTTTATTGCTGTTCGCATATCTATAAAGAGAAAATAGTCGGTTTGATGACACTCGACCTCTTTAAACAAAATTGAAAAAAAAAGTTAACAACTAGATGATAAGGAAAATCACATACTGTCACCTTCTGCTGTGTCTGTTTAGTTTACGAATTATCGACGCTTTACGAGTTTTCACGGAGTCGTATAAAGTACAAGTCGATACTGTTAAGTTGGTGCACCTTCGTAAAATGCTGACAAAAACAACGGACATTATTCTCGTGAACTTAGACTTCTTCAGTGAACTCAGAGCAATTCCTTGAGCCCGGATGTATATATATATATATATATATATATATATATATATATTATGTGATGATTCCTTGAATTTCCGCTTCTTTTTTTTTGTTATTTAAGCCACAAACAACGTGATTATATTTGTAAAATAAAATAAAAGAGATAAAACAAGCTGTATTAATTTAGAGAAGAAAATGATTAAAAGAAAGAAAAATATATTTTCATGGTTGCTATACTATATAGTTATCTCCAAGAAAAGCGATACAAAATGTTTCAAATGAATTTTAAAAAGGAAAAACCTTTATTGAGCTTTTTATTTTAGTTTTAATTCCGAGCTAATAAATTGAATATAATATTTACAATATGCAAAATACTTTGCTGTATTTTAAACCGAATTGATTGGAATGTTTTCCTTTATTTTTGAAATCGTTTCTCGTTAAAATCGTCCATATAGACAAATCTGTTGACGCAACATAATAACTTTTTATTAAAAAAATCTATCAATATATACTTTTCTGAAACAGTATTTGCGAACAGGAATTAAAACAAATATTACTTACTTTTACTTCATAATGTTGCAGAAAAGTATTTTTTAACCCGGAGGTGTGTGTTTTTTATAAAGATAGATTTATCGATAGGTTACAATTTTGCATTTATAAGTCTAGGGCACTTAACGACAAAAGTTACTTGAATAATACATCGAGAACGCCTTTAATTTTTTTTTAACTAGCCAGTAATCTTCAAAATTTAGGAAAATATTCTAAATAATCTAATATTTTACTGAATTTTAGGTAATTTATTTTTATTATCTTACTGACAAAGACGTTTGAGGGGGAAATGTTAGAAAATTACCAATACTTTTTTAAAATTTACTCTAGTTACAACTGTTACATACTGATCAAAAATTCTTTTCAAATTGTTGAACTGCAGTAACGTTTTCCATTTATGATCAGTAAATATAGTTTTTATTTAAAAAACAATATCTGCTAACGGCTATAAATTAATACAGAATTTTTAAAAAAATTTGAAATTTTAAAAAACAGAAAACAATTCTTGTAAAAATTCATTATTCACTGAATTTTATTTTTCTTAAAACAATAGTACCTATAACAGATCTTATTCATAAAAGGAATTAAAAAAATTTCTAATTAAATAATTTATTAGTTTTATTGCATTTTTTATTTTACAATTCAGAGCGGATATTGTGTAAATGAAAGTCATTTTTGACAAAAAAGAATTGATAATTTAAATTCTCCCAGGACTTGTCCTTATAATTAATATAAACATTAAACTCTGCAAAATTGAATTTCTCGAAATTTCATAAAATTAAATAAGTTGAGATTAACAGATGTAGAAAAAATTTTACCATGATTTTCTAAAAAAAAATATTTAAAAATAATTTAATTAATTTGTAATTAAGCCTTGGCAGTTTCATTAAAAGCCAACAATTATCTGATTTTTGCTAGAATTCCAAATCAATGTGTTTTTCACCTGAAAGATACATTCAGATTCCTCATGCTAATTTATGGTCACCCGTCGACGCAAGAAAAGCAAAATTTTTAACCAAGTTTTCGAAAGTTCTGAAAAGGATAAAAAAAAAGACAATTTAATAATAAAAAACAATCTTTTGATCTTTCCTCTTAATAATAACAAAAAAATTGTTTTTATTAAGTTTGAGGCATTATTTTCATCGTATAAGTTCATATTTTAGCGAATTTCTTGCAAAAATCAGATAATTGATGGTTTTAATGAAACTTTCAGAAATTAAATTAATTTAGAAATTTTTTCTTAAAAAATCCTATCTGTACACATGACTGGGTACTGAAAAACTATCGGCTCGAGGAAGAAGCACTTAGAAAATAGGCCAGCACTGTATTTGACAGCATATAAAGCCCTTATTTACATTTAACATCAGAGTATTACTGACTTAGCCAATATATATGTTCTGCCAGTCTACGATCTCTGAGTAAGCAAGAGTCTACCATATACCTCATCGCGTATAAGACCCAGGATAAACATTTGAGCCATTGATTTCTGACAGAGGAGGGTATTATATGCCATCAAGTACGCGTAAATATTTACTATTTTTGCGTTATGAATGAGTCAGCACGTCTGTAAAAAAAAAAAAAAAAAAAAAAAAAGACAATTTCGGCGCTGAGTGCTTTTCACTAATCAATGTATTAAAAATATCACAGACATCGTGTTGAACGATTTATTTTAGTCATTTTATTCTGCTTTCATCTACTCACATGTGTTTCTAAGATGTCATTTCGATTCGATGCTCTTAGTACAAACAAACTGATTTAACACCCATTCACCAAACGCTTGTCGACCACACCCTTACTCGATTAGGAGTAGGCCAAAGTTTTTATGCCTTTTCTGAGTAAATAGATAAATATACACAAACTCTTTTCTACTGTGAAATTAATCCAAATATTAATCTTTTATTTTAAAAGTGATACTAAAAAGTGCTCGATCTATAATAATAGAGTTAAAAATAAAATTTATGTTAATAATAAACATGGATTTTATTTCTCATCGGTAGCATAACAATGAGTTCCATGTACAAGTCAATCATCAGGTGCAGATTGAAAACTATTGATATTATTATTATAATTATTATTATTATTAGTAGTAGTAGTAGTAGTAGTAGTAGAAGAGAAAGAGGTAGGAGAGACGGTGGAGTAATGGATAACGGTTCGGATTGAGGAACCGGTGATTCGAATTCCAATCGATTCCATTACTTTGACTTACGTGCTTCGGAAAGGTATGAATCCTCTTCTTCTCCCCCACCCGCAAGAAAGAGCGAGTTATATGGCCTTGGAATGCAACTGGTCGACCGTAGAAAGAAATAGCAACCTATCTGCTTCGTCATGTCAAAATATACATGATCGCCTAAGTGTGAATCATGCATGGCACATAACTGACTGAACAATAATAGCAGTATATGAAAATTTCTCCGATTTAACCAGTAGAGAAGACAATATTTATGAATAAAAATGACAATAGGAAAACTGGTAGTTGCTGACGTCAGCAATTACCAGTTTTCCTATTGTCATTTTTATTCATAAATATAATATATATATATATATATATATATATATATATATATATATATATATATATATATATATATAAAGAAGTTAATGATCAGAGTTGAATCTGACCAGGAAGTAGGAGTATAAAAAAAAATGTACTCAATACACTTATAAAAAGATAAAACTTTAATATGTAGAGCTATTGAATATAGAAAATGATGGAATCAACCGATTCCATTACATTGGTTCCAACCTTTTATTTAATTCCCCCCAGATATATTTCCAATACACTTGATTTACCCCTCCTCTACCTCACCTTATACCACACCGCTCGTCGGGCGCTTATTCATTTATTTTTTATTTTTTTTAAATATAGCGTTAATAAATTTTTATTTTCTTTAAAATAAAACGTTAAGAAATCAACAGACTCAAATCGCCTGAAGATACCGAAATGTAGCGTAATCGGTTGATTTCCTAATTTTTATATATATATATATATATATATATATATATATATATATATATATAACAGAGCATATATTTTTTTTACAGCGAAAAACAAAATTGCCTCACATGAATAGTCCATTTCAAGCTGGTCCGACACCAGACGTCTTCAGCCATTAAGCATATATATATATATATATATATATATATATATATATGTGTGTGTGTGTGTGTGTGTGTGTGTGTGTTAAAATTTAAAAATTACTTATTATTTATTTTAGTTTGTGTTTATTCATTTCGTGGAAAAGTACGGCGGTATTTTTCGACGAGGATTTTTCTGAATTGCGAGTGTGGACCGGGATGTTGCGGTAAATGTTTAGAAATATTGTGCATGTTCAGGTGAAGACGTAGCCTACGTGAAAGCGTTGTTGTCGTGTGTCCAATATCGATATTATTTTTATCGTTGGAGATGCAATCTCCCAGAGGACATTTAAATTTATAAACGATGTTGGTCTCCTCACGTCCTTTAATAACCGCACAAAAAAGCTTATCCCCTGAATATGAAATATTTAACGAAATCTGTCTTTATATATATATATATATATATATATATATATATATATATATATATATATATATATGCATACACACATTAGAATGGATTTTTATTAACCCGATAGATTTTTTTATCACTTTAAACGTTATTTTTAGTGGATACTCGTATTTGAATAGACGCTTCGTTTATTTATTAAACAGTTTATATATTTATTTTCGTCTACCGCCTGAATATTTGAGAAATCCTATTAAACATAAATTTGCACACGCCGGCAGGAATTGAACGTGCGACTCTCAGGGCAGAATAGACTTAGCAACGGAGAACTCGAGGACAAATTTTGTGCTTCTTACGCCCATAAAACAACCTCATTCAGTAACTCTCTACCTTGAGTGGCTCACCTTGTCTTGCGCAAACATTTAGTAAAAAAGAAAAAAGTCTCATCATCTGCGAGTAGATTGTCTCGCAATCATCACCATATACGAGGATTGATATTACATCTCAGTTCAGCAATCTTTGCTCTGCAGTACGGACACGGACGTTGTAATCAAATCCAGTCAAAACGCAAACGCATTGTTCAATAAAACTCATAGCTTAATTCAAACCAGGCATTTACTCCAGGTGCTGTAAATGCCTTAGAAAGTTTTAAATCCCAAAATACACAGAAAACTTCTTTTTTTTTCCACGGCACCTTCTTTTTAGGTTGAACTGTTGAAAGTTGTCTCGACACGACTTACTCCGATTTAGATTCTTGAAATAAATCTTCCTTTTATCGCCGAAAAGAATCATGCTCATAAATGATATATTCTATGTCGAGCCAAAAGATGACAACAATGTGAATGATACTTTTTAACCTAAGCTCATATCGAATGCGTTTTCTATAATTTAGGAATATTGCATAATGCTTATATAACACATACTACAGTTAAATGATCTGCTACTTTTACATCAACCCGCATATATATATATATATATATATATATATATATATATATATATATATATATATATGAGCGCTTAGGCTTGGAACGGGTAGAATGGAGATCAACGTGTTTTAGTGGACTCCGCTTGTCTGAATCATCTTTCAAAAAGGAGAGCAAGATCTAAAAGGTCAGTCAATCTAACAGTGATTTCATCTCACAATCCTCACACTTGCTCCATATGTGGCCACTTTTGTAAATCACTAGCGGGTCTTAAGTGCCACTTAAGATTATCGCAGAAACTTTCATAACTGAATCGATAAACTGTCAGAACCTCATACGTCGAAACCGACGAGATAGTCCATTATTATTATTATTATTATTATTATTATATATAATCTTAAGGGATGTTATATCCGGGATAGTGTAAATATAAGCAGTGTGGTCACAGAGTTCAACACTGAATGGCAATACGCCTTAACGTAATCTTCAGGCCATCTGAAACAGACTCCCGGCATTCGGTGATGAAGTCTAGTTGTCACTCTCCCTCTCTCAATATATATATATATATATATATATATATATATATATATATATATATATATATAAACTTTTTAATTATATTGTTACTTGAACATCAGCATCAGCCTCATTCCTCTCAGTATATACAAACATGCGTTTATATATATATATATATATATATATATATATATATATATATATATATATATAGATAGATAGATAGATAGATAGATAGATAAAAGGAGAAGCAATGTGTAGAACTCTGGGCCTTAGTTTTGCTTATTTCAAATTAAATTTTTGAATTAAATATAAAGTTTATATTAATAAGAAATAATTTCGGATTAAAAATTATCCACTGATTGCTTAATATATATTAATATATATATATATATATATATATATATATATATATATATATATATATATATTATTTAAGTAAATTGTTACTTAAACACCATTTTGAAATTGTTTCTATTAAACATCAAGCTGTATATAAACATATAACATCGTTTTTCAGTAGAATTCTACCTGTTTAACAACATACTTTTATAAAATGTTTCTGGAAAAAAAAATTATCAGCATTCTTTTTGCAAATTATATCACGACAAAAAATATTTTAATCATTCCTGTATTTAAAAAAATCAGTTGGAGATTGCTTTCTCGTCAATGATCATGACGTCAAATTAATGAATAAAACGCCATTACAATTAGTTTAATTTGTTCTTAACGAAGCAACGGCACTAACTTTTAGAATAACAAAAAGAACAATGTCTTGTTTTTTTTTTCCTTGATGAAGACAAAATAATCGAATACGCTGAAGTCATGAGAATCAAGCAAAGAAAAATGTCAATTATAGTTGTAATTGTTTATTCTTGAGGTTTTACTTCGGATTAACTTTCAATGGATATCAAGTGACAGCAAGTCTTTAATATTCCAGCATTTTCTGTAATATTCTGATTTTTCGCAATACTGTCTTTAGGGTGATTCATTTTTACTTTCTACTATTATTTTACCCATGCCGTCATAAATGACTGCATGTATATGAAATTGATATTTTAATTCCTCGCTATTATTACACTTTCACGTTTGAGTCTTGAAATATGTTTTTCTCTTCAATATCATAGCGTTTGATATTTCACGGCTATTCATGAAGTAGCAAACAGTCGATATTGGAAGGGAGATAACTCTAGAAAGTAAAAATAATTTGATTTATCTCCCTTTAAGCAAAAAGTTACAGACAAAAGCATAAATAAACGTAGCTTATTATTAATATCATTGCTATTTTTATTTTATTTCCTTTGATTTATGGTGCATACACATTTCTTTCCGGGTCTTAACCAGGGACCTAAGGTCAGAAATGGCATCATGACATTTTCTATTGACCATTTTTTGGGCAAAAAAAAAGGTCACTAACATTTTACATAGATAAAGCTCTTCCTAAGTACAATTTTTTTGTATTCCTGTAAGGCTTCAATGAGCCTAACGAAACCTTTTCCAACCAATCGGAAGGCTCCAACTACAAATGGAATTGATGATATCCTCATTTGTCACATTTTTGAGATTTCGATTTCAAGGTCCTTATAATCGGATTATTATTTTTTTTTTTTTTATTTCCTTTGATTTCTGGTGTGTACACATTTCTTTCCGGGTCCTAACCAGGAACCTAAGGTTAGAAATGGCATCATGACATTTTCCACTGACCAATTAAAAAAATAAAATATTTTACATAGATAAAGCCCTTCGTAAGGTGTGGGCTGTACTCGTGAGAACAATTTTTTGTATTTATTTAAGGCATGGACTTCCAGGAATCACTTCAATGAATCTACTGGAATCTTTTCCAACCAATCTGAGGGCTCCAACTACAACAGGAATTGTTGATGTTCCCATGTGCTACATTTCAGAGATTTCGATTTCAAGGTCCTTGTATTTTGATAGCTTTTTGAAGATCTTCAAAGATACATTGCAGTCTGCAGGGACTGCCATATCAATAAACAGGCAATTTTTTGTTTGCGGTCTCTAATAACAATATCTGGGCGGTTGGCTTTGATTGTTCTGTCAGTGTGTATTGTGTAGTCCAATAAAATTGTAACAGATCCTATCTACATATCCGTAACCGGGACTGGGTGGTATTCATACCAATTATTATTATTATTACTATTATTATTATTATTATTATTATTATTATTATATGAATTTGCATGTTTGCACCGGGTGCTTAGTGGACATTGCAGTGAGGAATGAGTCTCCGTATGTAGTTAAGGAATGTTTGTCTAGTGTATCGAATATCGTCGCGGAAATGCGGTCAGCGAACTCATTTCAATTCCTGTACTAGGCTGTTGCACTCACTTTCGCCCGAATGCCCTTAGGAAAGGTATGGATCCGTTTCTATGATTCCTTGATTGATTGATTCGCTTTCTACGTCTTGTCATCCATGAAAATATACAAGCTATCACTGACAGTTATCCATACCGTCTTCCTATCTACCCTTATCGACCTAAAGCTGGTATCAAAGATGGATGCGCAGCCATACACAACAAAACAAATGTAATGAAGCGACATCCGAACAATAGTTTTATATTCAGCGCAGAAGTGGTAGTCATAAATTCGGCTCTTGACACCATAAGGGCAAGCAACACACACAAAATATCATATATTCAAACTATATGGCAAGACTCACAGCACTCAAAAACAACAAAAAAAAAAAAAAAAAAAAAAAAAAAAAACATGGTAAATCCACTAATTATAAATTTTCTAAACAGAATAGAATATTTATCAACAGATAATAATATCATCTTCTACTGGATAACTTAGCATATCGGCACCAAGGGCAACGATACGGCTAATTCGGCAGCCAAAAAAGCATCAACCTCCAAAGATTTATTAGATATGTGAAACACCAAGATCCCTAACACAGGCCTCAGATCAACGATTAACACATTTATCATACAAAAGTGGCAGAAACTATAGACCGGTTGCCCCCCCCCTAAAAAAAATTATACAATATCAAACCTAACACAGAAGAATAGCAACAAAAAAAAATATACAAGGAAAAAAATGAAGTAATAATGTCGAGATTTCATATCGGAGACTCCACGATAACACACTCTTATATTCTAAAACAGTGTTTCTTAACCTTTTTAAGCAACGGCACACGCAGGAGCAAATGAAAATATCTTGTGACACTTAGCAAAAATTTTAAAGGATATACATTTAAATGTTATGAAATAAAATCATAGATTTAAAAAAAAAAAATACACACACAAATATGAACTTACTTTATTTCAATGTTTCTGTTGGGCATAATCGAAAAAATAGCGAAAAGAATTACTTGAAATTTTTTTAATTTTATTCAAATACTAACGCTTTACCGTTACTATTAGGTTGGTGCAAAAATAATGACGTAATAATGTCGTTTTTTGACGTATTTTTAACATCAAAACGACATTATTACGTCATTATTTTTGCACCAACCTAATACTTGCAAACACACAGACATATACACACACACATATATATATATATATATATATATATATATATATGACAATTAGAAAAAAATCATACATTTTGCCGACGCGTTTGGTTTCCGACTTTTTCAAGGCAAAAATGAAATCGAAATGTTTTTGCTGTTATAGTTACATTAAAATTCAAAATTAAAAAGATAGACGCTTGTGTCTAAGCCTTTTTTCTGGTTAATGTAAATTATCTTTATAGTAAGGGATTATTATTAATATTTTTTTTTTCCATGTCGACAATATAGTTAAATTCCCAGATGAATTCTGTGGACAAGACAACTATATTTAACTATATTGTCGACACGGAAAAAAAAAAATAATAATCCCTTACTATAAAGGCCTTTAAAAATGTTCTCCAGATTACTTGGAGAGCTAATATAGGATTTGACTGGTGTTGGAAGATTTACGCATATCGTAGATACGTAGGTAGATAAGTAGTCAAGAACATATGTAACAATGTGTAGTAAATTGTAATTTATGTTTGCTTCAAATTAATATAATTGTCCGTGAGCGAATAAGCAACGTGATTTAACAATAAACGAAATGAGGTGAACGTTTTTGCATCTAACAAAAGGAATTATATTTGCAATCAAACATAATCGGAATTCCTGATGATAAAATGGCACCAGATTAGTGTAATAAATTCTTTGGAAATCTTTCTTAACAAACCTTTCTTTTCCAGACAATTTCACTTTCCAAATGAGAACGTTATTAGCAATAATTAATATTAACCTTATAATCATCATTCATTGACCTAGCACTCAATTTTTCAGGAAAATAGGTTTCTCAAGTTCAGTAACTGTTATAGCTCTTTCCAGTATGGATGGGGGGTTTACTTCCTAACCGTTTCTTTGAAGTAGATGTGGAATTGGTTATATCATTATTTTCTCTTCGAGTTACATGTGATAATCACTGGATCTAACCAATGACTAGACCCAAAGAGATGCGAGTTCAGTACCAGACTACAGCATTGGTGAACCCCCCAAAAAACTTGCTGAGTTGAGTTAAAGGGAAATAACTGTGGCATCTGGAAGAGGCATGGCACGTGGAACTAGAACAAACCCCCCCCGGTGGACGAATTAAAGGTTCGGTTCGAAATTCCAATCACCTGAAGAAGGTCGAACACAGTGTCATTAATGCTAAGAGAATATGCGGAAACTCGAGAGAAATTCAATACATACTGATCCATGTTCCCTGGCTAATAACCTATTGTGCTAAATCGGACGTGATTCCTTCCTTACTGTTCTTTCTCACTCTATTTATAACTAGCTACTGATCTCAGTCTATCTATCTGCCTATCTATCTTTCGATATATATATATATATATTATATATTATTTACAAAATAAGTAGGAAAATACTAGTGCAAAGAGATACTAAACAAATAGAATATAATACTTCTTCAACTCACCCCAAACATATCAATCTTTCATATCGCAACCAAATACATTTTAATTATAAACAAGACCAAAATATCCTAAAAAAATTATAAATACTAATATATCTACCACAGATACTAGTAAAAACTACAATTAACTATATACTACACTAAATCTAGTATATCTAATACAATCATTCGTATTGATATCTCCCCGCTCACTAATGTGTTACAGAAAACCAACATCATTTATAAATTTAAATGTCTTCTGGGAGATTGTATCTCCAACGGTAAAAATAATATTTATGTTAGACACACTACAACAACGTTGTCTCGACGGCTAAGTTTTTTTTTGTATAATATGTGCAACATTTCTAAACATTTATAACAATATACCGTTCCACAATCACAATTCAGAAAAATTCTTGCCGAAAATACATCTATACCTTTTCATGAAAAGAATAAACATAAACTGAAAATTCTCGAAACTATCTATATTAAAAAAAAAAAAAAATGGAACCAAACCTTAATAAAATTAAATACGAATACCCTAATCACCTGAAAAAGGCCGGAGCGTACAAAAGCCAAAATGTTGTGAATATGGCAATGAAGAAGAGGATAACAGTCCGAATAATGTAAATGGTGGTCGGAGTGTATAATAGCGGAAACGTTGTGAACATGGCAATAACAATGAGGACAACGAATGATGTAAATAGTTAAATATCTCATCTCAGAAATATAAACAGATGTTAAGTTGAGTCTGTAACTCTGAGAAGAGCCATTTGCATTCTCAAATTTAAGTGGATGAACCCTTTTGTTGATACTGTTACCGCCGAAGTGTAAGGCATTTAAAAAGGGCGGCAGTTATCGGTTACTTACACCATAAGAGATTTTGTTTAGCTTCGTAGTGACTTGGGCAATCCCACCTTGTATAAATTGGAGTAACTTGTTACATGAGTGGCAATGAATGGAATCGGTGTTAGAATTAACAATTCTTGTTAATATGGCGGTCATTATCTCTCACTTTTTTTTTTTTTTGCTAAAAAGAGATCAATCACTTTTTAAGCATTAAAGGTTATACACCAGAAAGGTTGTGATAGAAATCTCAATAACATACATACATCTCCGAACAAAGCTTGGATGTGAAAAAAAGTACATTTCAATTACCTTCTTATTAACTTTGTTAAAAAAGTACATTTCAATTACCTTCTTATTAACTTTGTTAACATTTATTAAAGCCTAATATATTCATCAGTGTATCTTGACAAAAATAAACGCTACACGAGTAATGTTCAAATGATACCTGATTGAATGTGGGCAATCCTAGTAATCTAGTCACGTGATTTAAGTATACGTCATGGTTGCGTCATGATTCCGTTGCTTTGATTATGGTAGAAAACAAAAAGCGTCAACCACAAATCTACCCTCTTCCCTGTTTTTCCATGCGATCGGAAGTTGTCAAAGGAAAGGAGAAGAAAAGAAAGTTTGTTCCTTGTTAGATTTTTTTTTTCTCTTTTCAAATTGCCTTATAAGCTTGAATAAAGCAAGATCTCTCAGCCATAACCAAAGTAAATATTTTCTACATCTTACCACTAGGCGAGATCATTGATCATTAGAAAAATAAAAGATCACAGGCTTCGATTAAACACTGCATTACATTTGGTGTCATGACTACCTGTGATTTGTTATCAAGCTTTTATATTATAGTTTCTAGCTCAGTTAGTTTGTAAATACTATGAAAGCATTTGAAAATGTAAATAAAATTGAAAATTATTGCGCGGTATGTAAAGTTTTTTTTTCAGCTGTAGATAGACAGATACCAAAATAGTGTAAGAGAGAAAGAGAGAGAGAGAGAGAGAGTAAGATAGAGAGGGTGAGAAGAAGAAACGAAAGAAAGCAAATATTCAATTTTACATGTTTTTACGATAAAAGTGATTGGTAAAATAGATAGATAGTGAGTGAGGGAGAAAGGGAGACAAAGAAAATCCGAAAGGGGAATGAGATAGAGTGTGACTGAGAATGTGTGTGGTAGAGGGTTTGAAAGAATTGAAGGGTATTTTGGGTAGGTTGAAATGAGAATACACTGAGAAGAAAAAGAGGATGAAGAATACGAAGAAGAAGAAGAAGAAGAATACGAAGAAGAATAGGAAGAATACGAATACGAAGAAGAAGAATATGAATACGAATACGAAGAAGAATACGAATACGAAGAAGAATACGAATACGAAGAAGACGAAGAAGAATACGAAGAAGAAAAAGAAGAATACGAAGAAGAAGAAGAATAAGAAGAATACGAATACGAAGAAGAAGAAGAATACGAATACGAAGAATACGAATACGAAGAAGAAGAATACGAAGAAGAATACGAAGAAGAAAAAGAAGAAGAAGAATACGAAGAATACGAATACGAAGAAGAAGAATACGAAGAAGAAAAAGAAGAAGAAGAAGAATACGAAGAAGAAGAATACGAAGAAGAAGAATACGAAGAAGAAGAATACGAAGAAGAAAAAGAAGAATACGAAGAAGAATACGAAGAAGAAGAAGAAGAAGAAGAATACGAATACGAAGAAGAATAAGAAGAAGAATAAGAAGAATACGAAGAAGAAGAAGAAGAATACGAAGAAAACGAATATGAAGAATACGAAGAAGATGAAGAAGAATACGAATACGAAGAAGAAGAATACGAAGAAGAAGAAGAAAAAGAATAAGAATAAGAATAAGAAGAATACCAATACGAAGAAGAAGAAGAAGAATACGAAGAAGAAAAAGAAGAATACGAAGAAGAAGAAGAATACGAATACGAATACGAAGAAGAAGAATACGAAGAAGAAGAAGAAGAAGAATAAGAAGAATACCAATACGAAGAAGAAGAAGAATACGAAGAATACGAATATGAAGAATACGAAGAAGATGAAGAAGAATACGAATACGAAGAAGAAGAATACGAAGAAGAAGAAGAAGAAGAATAAGAAGAATACCAATACGAAGAAGAAGAAGAAGAATACGAAGAATACGAATATGAAGAATACGAAGAAGATGAAGAAGAATACGAATACGAAGAAGAAGAATACGAAGAAGCAAGAATACGAAGAAGAAGAAGAAGAAGAAGAATAAGAAGAATACCAATACGAAGAAGAAGAAGAAGAATACGAAGAAGAAAAAGAAGAATACGAAGAAGAAGAAGAATACGAAGAAGAAGAAGAAGAAGAAGTTGTTTACTTGTCTTTAAGGTAAAAATGTTTGAGGAGAGAGAGGGAGAAAGAGAAAAGAGAATTACCAAAGAATGATCTTAGAGACAAAATGTGATTGTGAACGTGTGCATCAAAAAGATCAAAGAATGAAAGTGTACTTTGGATATGATGAAATCAGAATCTCCTGGCAAATAAATAGATATAGAAAGATGGAGAAACAAAGAGAGGGGTAGTAGAGGGAGAGAGAACAAGAGAAAGAGAAGACGACAAAGAAGAAGGAATCAAACACATAGCGTTTGATGAAACAAGTGTTTGATGAAACAAGTGTTTGATGAGATAGATAGACAGATGCGGGTATGCATACAGCGAACAGATTGATATAATTTAGTTATATGCCATGCTTAGGCGATCATGTATCTTTCGATTCATGACTGACGAGGCAGATTTTTTTCCCGCAGTAAGTTACCATTTCTCTCTGCGGTAGATCGGTTGCCATCCAAGGCTATAGAACCTGGTCTGTCCTGTTATTTACCTATAGCTGGTGGGAAAGAAGAGGATTCATACCTTTCCTAAGGGTATTAGTACGTAAGTGAATGTAATAGATTCGACTGGAATTCGAACTCGGCTCTCCGATTCCTCAATCCTCAATGATATAAATAGATAAATGAATAGATAGATAGATAGATAGATAGATAGATAGATAGATAGATAGATAGATAGATAGATAGATAGATAAAGGGAAGAGTGAATGAATGGGAGGGTGTACATTCACGCGAGTTTGAAATAAAGAAACTCAAGAAGGAGCGTAAGAGAGATAGAGTATGAATAAAAAAAATAACCCATTGAATAAAAGAGTATTTGGGATGAGATGAAGTGAGAATACCCTGGCAAATAGAGAGAAAGAGAGAGAGAGAAAGAGAGGGAGGGGAGGAAGGAAGAATAGAGAGAGAAAAAAGGAGGAAGAAAGAGTAAAGATTGATTGCTCATATATGCGTGAGAGTCTATCGGTGCGTGTGACTGAACTACACACGCGTGTAATTCCTCACAATATTTGTCTACATAAATTAATATTTGAATGCGTGTGCGGGCCTTCGTATTTATATGTAAGGTTATGGTTGAACGCCGACCTATTCATACATGGTTAGTACTTTGAAACACACACGCATCAATACGTACACACACACACACACACACACACACACACACACACACACACACACACACACATCTATCTATCTCTCTATATATATTATATAAGTACCTTCATTTTTTTTCCGCTGAAAGACAACATAACATGATGAAAAAAGGCCCCAAAAGTGAATAAACATAATATCACACGTCGATGAAAAAGAAATTGAATATCATGTCAGCTAAGTATATTCCTTTATACATTACTTTAGTAATATATTTTAATAAGCACCAATTATTTCTATTGCCATTAACGACGGTTTTTTTATGTAAAAAAAGAGAGTAATCCCCCTTGATACATAGCGTGTTTACGTTTTTTAAATAATTTGTTTTATTTTTCGTTTCGCGAACTTAAGACTTTAATTGATATAAATTATATGTAATTAATTTAAATAATATAGACAACAATAATAAAATGAACAAGTCTTAACATGCGATTTTAAATCAACACCACGAGAACGCGAATTTCATAACTTAATGGCGGATGAGACTTCTGCATCTGGAAAATGTGTTTCCGCATGAAACTCAGTCGTGCTATTGACCTAAGATATTATGTATATTCACTAATATATACTCAATAGCCCTATTATATAACATTGACTATTATTTTCATAAAACCTAAGAAAAATATATATGCACATGCAAGTATATGTGTGTGTATACGTATGTTTTTATCATTCCATACCCATATATATATATATATATATATATATATATATATATATATATATATGAAGAAATATAGTTTTAAGGTGTGCTATATTTATGGGATAAAGTGTCCAATATCAGAGATAGAGCGTATGTAAATATGAATATAAAAGTGAACACTGAAGTCAACACTCAGAGGTGACAGACTGTTTCATACTAGACGCAATCATCAGGCGGCCTGACGATTGCATATAGCATGAAACAGCCTGTCACCCATGAATGTTGACTTCAATTGCTTATATATATATATATATATATATATATATATATATATATATATATATATATATATATATGTATGTATGTATAGTAAAAGTAATAGATCCGTTGGTATATGATCCAGATGGATCCTAGTAATATCAAATATTAAAACTGATCCACAAAGAGATCAATATGTTTAATATAACAGAGCATGTATATTTTTTACAGCAAAAAACAAAACTGACTCATATAAGTATAGTCCATTTCAAGCTGGTCCGACACCAGACGTCTTCAGCCATTAAGTATATATATATATATATTAAAGACATTTTTATGTTTAACGTTCTTTTTTATAGATACAAGTATTTAAGTAAATGCTCTGTTTATAATAAACAGTATTAAATAACATTTACCGGCCTGAATGTCCGAGAAATTTTCATAGAAAATATTCGTCCTTTGACAGGATTCGAACCTGCATCCTATACGGAACCGTCACTTACGCTGACGTGCCTAGCCTCTCGGCCACAAAGGATCGTATGGTTGGCAAGGTTGAATTTACTGCTTATAAACGTCTTTAATAAATAAATTGTCGGACTTTGTCCATTTCTTAATATATATATATATATATATGTGTGTGTGTGTGTGTGTGTGTGTGTGTGTGTGTGTGTGTGTGTGTGTGTGTACTCTAGTCTCTGTCAATGTCAATGTAGTTGGCATCATTTTATTCTTACTATCGTAAGAATTATTACTGTGAGGTAGTTATTGGGGAGTGGTTTGTCCAATTATTCATTCACTGTGTGAATCATCATATTAGCTGCGAAGCATTTATGAGCAAAATATCTAAGG
This sequence comes from Acanthosepion pharaonis, assembly GCA_903632075.3. NCBI lineage: Eukaryota > Metazoa > Mollusca > Cephalopoda > Sepiida > Sepiidae > Acanthosepion > Acanthosepion pharaonis. Next base: position 304,956 of record CAHIKZ030002889.1, read on the forward strand.
ATGTGACGAAAGACAAAGAAACATGGATTCATGCCTCTTCCATTGGCATTAATGCTAAGGGAATATGCGGAAACTCGGGAGAAATTCAATACATCTTGATTCCATGGCTGATAACCGTTTCGGTAATTCGGACGATTCCTTCCTTACTGTTCTTTCTCACACTATTCATAACTAGCTACTGATCTCAGACTATCTATCAATATATCTATCTTTCGATATATATATATATATATATATATATATATATATATATATATATATATATATATATAGCATTATTTGCAAAATAAGTAGAGGAAAATATTAGTCCAAAGAGATACTAAACAAATAGAATACTTCTTCAACTCACCCCAAACATATTAATCTTTCATATCGCAACCAAATACATTCTAATTATAAACAAGACGAAAATATCCTAAAAAATTAATAAATACTAATATATCTACCACAGATACTAGTAAAAAATACAATTAACTATATACTACACTAAATCTAGTATATCTAATACAATCATTCGTATTGACATCTCCCCACTCCCTTATGTGTTGCAGAAAACCAACATCGTTTATAAATTTAAATGTCTTCTGGGAGATTGTATCTCCAACGGTAAAAATATTATTTATGTTAGGCACACTACAACATCCTTCTCTCGACAGCTAAGTTTTATTTGTATAATATGTCCAACATTTCTAAACAATTACAACAACATACCGTTCCACATTCACAATTCAGAAAAAATCTTGTTGAAAATATATCTATACTTTTTCATGAAAAGTATAAACGTAAACTAAAAATTCTCGAAGTTATCTATATTAAAAAAAAAATGAAACCAAACCTTACTAAAATTAAATAAGAATACTCCACAAATGTTTTAAAATGTGTACAATAGATAGTTTGAAATGCCACGGTTTGCCCAAATAGTTTTCTTTACTACTTTTTACGTAAAAAAATACTCTACACAAACGTAATTAGTTACCTTCCCTTAAATGGTGTCAGCGATCACGCACTCACTTAGCGTTCTTCACTCCATAAGAAAGAAATGTAACTTCCAGATGGACACAACCATTCTGTCTTCGACAATAATGAACATTACAATATTTGTTTTGCAATAAACAATACCCTGATGATGACATTGTGCTATGTCGAAAGAATAAAAGAAATATGTATCAACACAGTGATTTTCTCTCGTCCTTCAATAACGACTCCAAAAGGTGTATCCGTGAATATGAAAGGATCCTATTGAAAATAAGTAGACAAAACATGTCTAATTAATTCAATGAAACATTTATCAATGAAAACATTTAGCCAAAATATACGCATGCATATATATATATATATATATATATATATGTGTGGGTGTGTGTGTGTGTGTGTGTGTAAAAAATAACATATCACCTGCAAAATCCAAATAATAGCGGACCACTATTATTTATGAATTTGCATGTACCTCAAGGGACAGCGTTCCTGATCAAAACAAATACCTGTATAATTATATTGGAGAACCACTACATGCATATTAAGAAGACTCACGTTACATCTCACAGCCTATGCTTAAATTAAGACCCATTTCAATAGACACGGAATCTTACTTAAATACGTGAGCAAAATATTTGTGGAAGATACGACATTATTATAAGTCTTATCCACAAAAAAGGCTAAAACTGATGAAAGCATCGATAATAAAAAAAAATTACACAACAATCAATAATATCCACTATGAACATGGCGACAACGTGCTGACCGTGTTTGGAAAATTTAACAAAAACATTCCTATTTCGAAAGATACACATACGAGATATATCTACATATCCTTGATAATTGCTAATAGAATAGTCAAAACCACTCGTATATATAGAACATTTGGACAGTTTTTACACACTTTATACCCAGAAAAGAAAATACTTGTATAAATGCAAGATAAGGCCTAATCAGTTCCTAGTCAGCCGTCTTTAATGAAACTTGTATAAAAGAAGGATTGCTGCCAAATATACAATTATATATATATATATATTATTTAAGCGTTACTTTTGATGGATAATCATATTACAGTAGAAGCTGTGTTTTTAATTAAACAGTATTTTTATCCCACTACAACTGCCGGCTTAAATATTCGAAAAATCTTGCCAGAAAAAAACATGCGCCCACCAACTTAATTCGAACCTGCATCGGCTACGACATTCGATTGTGACATGCCTAACAGCTCAGCCACGTAGGACTTACGGTATATATATATTTATATATATATATATATAATGGAAAGGATTTTTTGTGCCGTGTTCCATCCGTTACGATTTCAGCGGACTGAATATATATATATATATATATATATATATATATATATATATATATATATCAGAGACTGAGAAAGGGGTAAAAGACAGAAATTATGTATTGTGTGATTTTCATTGGTCAATATGAGTAGAGGGTTACGCCTTGTTTCTTGTTTAGGAAGGGTTTCCGGTACTCTCTCTCTCTCTCTCTCTCTCTCTCTCTCCCTCTCTCTCTCACACTGGCCTCTGTATCTCCAGTTGCGTTGATCTATCCACTACTCTTCTCCTCATCCTTTCTTCTATCACTCCTATCTGACCTTTCTCCAAATTTTCTGTAACCCCTTGCGTCCTTGTGGCTTTCCGCCTTGCTTCGGGTGAAACGCTTACAAAAAAAAATGTATCACGTATACTTTAACCATAAACAATTCTATATGTATATAAGCTTTCAAAAATAGTTATATATATATATATATATATATATATGTATGTATGTGTGTGTGTGTGTGTGTGTGTGTGTGTGTGTGTGTGTGTGTGTGTCTAGTACGAGAAGTTTTATATCTTCACTTTTTGTGTCAGTCGTGTATAAATTCTTAATTGTTTGTGTGTGTCCAGCAGACACATTAGGGCGTTCGCTTTTTGACCATGAGACCCGGGTTCGAATCCCACTATGGTGGATTTGTCGGAAAGGAGACTTTCTGATGTTATCGTTCTGGAGGGGGTCGATCCCAGCGCGCGGCACCTTTGAAAGTACCTGAAAACCATTCCACGGGTTGACCCAAGCCTTGTGAGTGAAATTTGGTAGATGGAGCCCTCTGGGATTGTCGATAGCTGTGCACGAAGTCATCGTGACCGAGGTTTTGAACGTGCTGGCCTTGTTCAGATTGTTAACCACGCTAGATAACATACTCTCTTCCAGAAACTGTAACTAAGGTCTGCTCAGCATAGCTGCAGTATAAACCACGAGTTGGCTCCCTGGGTGTTGATCAAAACACAAATGTGTCTGAGCGAGCGTCTAAAATGCTAATCACCCTAATAGACGGGTATATATATATATAATAGGCATTGAAGCCAATACCTAGAGGAAGCAATCTGTTTCATGCTAAACGCAATCGATGGCCTGACGACTGTGTTTAGCTTGAAACAGACTGTCGGCTATGGGTGTTGACTTCAATGTCCATATATATATATTACCACCACACTGAATATATCCCAGTTTTTACTGCATATATATTTCTATTTATCGTTTTTCTTATTTTTATATTATAAATTCCACTGTGTCGCCTTACAATTTACAAACCGTTTTGTTTTAAATATATGTTATGCATTGATGAAAGTTTGAACGATTCTTCGGACGGACGGATCTATTATGAATAAAGACCGACCCCCCTCCCCTGACCTCTCTATTTGCTATCGTCATGATGATTTTTTTTTATTTTTATGCTGACGGCCACGTGAAAAGCCATATGTTTTATACTAATCCTACATATCTGCCCCCGGGAAATGTTTTAATTGTTGGGAAGTGGTAGAGGGGGTGACGTGTTAGCAATTTGGTGGATGTCGTTATTAGAATAGTGAAATATGGTTTCTCTCTGAGGATTATTTGACAGGCTATATTTGCAGGGTTCCATGCCGTTTTTCTCCCCCCAGTCATGTCCTTTAATTAATTCTCAGATTGCAACAAAACGGGTATTGTGGTGAAGCTTATGATACAAAAATCAATTTATTTCAATTTAAAAACACTCTATATTATTATTATTATTATTATTATCTTCTGCATTCTGTTGGGTCTAATTTCTTACCGGGTCATTACTCAAGACCGAGGGGTGGATTAGTAGGTATGGCAAGCTAGTAAATTTATGCATTATGTTTTCCCAAGTTCTGATGTTAAGTGATACTTAACATGTACAGTGTTTATATTTTCTTTACGTTGATAATGCTCTCCTGAATAGACGAGCAGTTTTTTTATGTTTTTTTTTTTATAGTACAACCTTTTCAATCACTTGTAAGTAAGGCCTACCAGGGACGTTGTTAAAGAACTCTACTTTCGGCATGAAAGGAGTGTTTGAGAATAATTCTTGGCTTGGAGACAGCAGAGAAAAACCTGTCTTAATATCGGTCCTTCAGGAAAAGTAGTGTAGACAGAATTTAGTTTCGAGCAGATATGATCGATCGAGGGAAATGATAGAAAATTGTAGTTTAAAAGCAGTAAAATCGACCTTGCTAACCAGATGCTCTTCTGTTGCTAAACTGGTATAACCCGTCAGGCTATATGAAGATTCCGTGTAGGATACAGGTTCGATTACTGTCAGAGGACACGTACTTTTTATGAAAATTTCTCGGATGTTCAGGCCGGTAAAGGTTGTTAATACTGTTTATTATAAACAGATCATTTACTTAAGTATTTGTGTCTATATAAACAATAAAATATACTAATATATATATATATATATATATATATATATATATATATATATATATGTGTGTGTGTGTGTGTGTGTGTGTTACCTAATGCTCATACAAATTATCTTCCAAACATGCTTGCTAACCATTGTTCAAATGTGACGCCTCTCATTTTACCGAAGAAAAGCATATTATGACACAAAACCACTAATGCCTTGAACTCAGAGTGGATCGAATTTACTACCCAAATGTATGGTCTGTAAGACATGATTAGTAATCAGTTCGGCGTCTTGGATTCATTATCATTTCCTAAGATTAGTCTGGAACAAGGTTACAACTGATGGGTAGAGGAAATCAAACACTACTACGATAAATGTCTGCCAGACTCTAACTTTGGTGCTAGGGCGAGCTGCCCTCGCCTTATTTCATACTTCCCAAGGGCAAAGTATTATAACAATTTCACTCGTAATCGCTATAACGTCGAAATCAATTAAAGCAGTAATTATACGAATTAATCGTGAAAGCATTAATAGGAAGAATCAGAACGACAAATTTCATAACAATTATTTTAATAATAATCACAATATTGAAGCGGACTTAATAATTATCAAAGTTTCTGCGGAAGAACTTAGCCCCGTTCTGAAAACCATGACAGCTGCTATGCATTGTTTTCCCTAGATTATTATTATTACTACAAATGTATCCGAAAAAAGTGACGGAATAATTTACAAATGGATGCGTACTTCAGCTTCAGATCTGTGCCCAATATCTCGGATCAAAGCGTGTTATCTGTTGTTTTTTTTCTTCTTCTTTTTCCTCTGCCATACAATCGAGACGGAACATCGGCAAAGTGTTTATGATTTTTGGTACTTGATGGCAAAGCGCTGAGGTAAACTTTGTCTCGGGGATTTTAACCTCATTTCAACACAACTCATTTTCGTATTCCTTTGGTAAAGAAGAGAGATACTTCCAGAGAACAGACTCCTGAGAGGGTATTTCCCCGACTAATATAATCTTAACCTCTTCAAGATGTGTTTTAAACTCTTAACAGAAAAAGAATAGAAGGAAGAAAAATTATTAAAACATCAAATTAAATTAAAAAAAATATATATATATATATATATATATATATATATATATATATATATATATATATGTATGTATGTATGTATGCATGTTTGGATAAAAACGAACGAAATTCTTTCTTTAATAATATAATTTATTAATATTTTTAATTATGAAGATTTAAATAAAAATTATTAAACTGAGAATATTTGTTCTCTTTCAACCAAACATTCACATATCTGATATTTGGTTAGAGTAGTCGTGGCTCCAGCGGGCACAGTCCTATGGTTACAGAGAACGCAGTATGGTTCCACCACGGAATATGTGAGCTGGTGGAGCTATGTTGAGTCTGATTTGCAATCTCTTCGTCACCGAGGCCCGGTGGAAAAGTTGGTATGATGTTTTCTTGACAACCTAACTGTTAGGGGTTTCAATTCTCGGTAGTGGATGCGCACTGCTGATGAGTCCCAAATATATGACGAAACGGCCGTCCAGTGCTTTCTGCATTCTGTTCAGGTTTCTATCAGACTTGATGAATTAATTAAATATAATTATCAAATCCTCCTAATAATTACTATCTGTATATATCATCGCTTGAACCGGCTTCTAATGCTCTAGAGTGAGCGGCTTGGTGAGAGTAGTCGTAGCTCCAGGGGGCACAGTCCTATGGTTACAGAGAACTCAGTAAGAGTTCCACCACGGAGTGAGCGAGCGGCGCTATATTGAGTCGGATTTGCACTGTTGATGAAATTTATTAAACCGAGAATATTTGTTCGCTTTCAACCAAACATGCACATATCTGATATTTGGTCATTTGATCAAATTTTGAGACATACGTCAAAAACTTTTCAGAAACCTAAATAGATACATGCATACATACATAAATTACACACGCACGCGCACACACACACGTGTGTGTGTGAGTGTGTGTGTGTGTGTTAATAGTTTAAAATCTGGAAACATTCAAAAGTTTTCATCATGAAATCGAAACTTTTTTCTTAAAATAAATTTCATTATTTTCTCGCTGTTGCTAGGAAGGAAAAATGAAAAATTATGTCTAAAAAGCAAAAGTAGAAAATTTCATTAATTATAATATTGGAATTTGAGTTTTATAAAGTCAATGTTTACTTTAATCAGCAATATTTTGCCATATTCCGAAATCCCATTTGCTTACATAAGGGAAGCAAGTGCCCCCATGCCACTAAGAAATATATTTAACTTTGTCAGTAAACGAACGGTAAACATGAAATGAATTAGACAAGGATATTTCAGTAATCAATGAAATATTTTTTTTTATTTTTAATTTGTTTTTCCCCCCAGGATCTAATGACTCAGTCTTTGATGACTTTGAGGACATGGATTTTTTTTATTTCATATTCGATATATTATTATTATTATTATTATTATTATTATTAAAGACTTACGTTATGTCAATGACATTTTGTTTCTATTTTTGTCCTTTGAAATATATTAATATATTTTGCTCAAGAGATTTAACTTCAATTTCATTTTGTGAACGAAAACATTTGCTGAGCAGACCAACTCCGGATAAATAAATGAAAACTTCAGTTGATGATTCTACAGATAGTGAGGCACTAATACTTGCATACATGCATATATATATATATATATATACACACACACACATATATATATATATATATATATATATATATATATATATATATATATATATATATATATATATATATATATATATATATATATTATTCCAGCGTGCCTCGAAAATCGGAGAACCGAGTTCGAATTCCAGTCTAGTTCGTTCCATTCCCTCAGGTGCTAATACATTTAGGCAATTATAAATCCATCCCTACCCCCAGCTATGGGTAAATAACAGGACAGACAGGGTAGTAACCGGTCTAGTAGATCTCTGAATTCAAACCTGAGAAGGGTCGTTTGGGCAACTAGTAGGGTGTGGTGTAACAAGTCATTGTGTTCGGCTTGTTCACATTGGTTCTGCACAAACACTCCCCACAATAATCAAATCATATGTGCGTATTGTCTGGCTGTTTGGGTTTAAGAACTGAGTTTCTGGACCCTCATACGTTGAAATCGACGGGTAACCCTGCTATATATATATATATATATATATATATATATATATATATATATATATATATATATAGGTAGTATATCTTCATTCAAACATGTTTCATTGAATAATACAGACACATTGTGTCTACTTATTTTTATACTGATCCTTTCTAGTTATCTAATATTTAATGCCACTTTACATTTCTACCAATTTCCGGTCAGCTCCCTTATATTGAAACGCTTGTTTTGCAAAAAATCCCATAAGTACAACGGATAAATTTAAAATTTTAAAATAGTTATAGCAGAGCGCCTTCACGCGTGTTTTTAAAAATCGCCATCACAATGGAATGCAGATTTTATCGCAGTTACAATAAGTCTGTCTTTGTAATTTACCCCTTCTGGTGTTTTGAGAAAAGATTGAAAGTTCTTGGGTTAAAAAAAAGAAAGAAATAAACACTACGGCGTCTTCCTTGGTGAATTTCCTCTTAACAGCAAGAAAATATTAGACAACTGGAAAGGATCAGTATAAAAATAAGTAGACACAACATCTCTATATCATTCAATGAAACATAAACTAAGAAAAGAACAAATGATCACGACACCCTACACGTACACACATCCGCGCAGACGGGAGCACGCGCATGAACGCACGTCCGCACAGACGGGAGCATGGTTGCTAGAAGTAAGGAGTGATGTGGTCGCAGAGACTGTCTGACCGTCATGACTGGGTCCTCCTGCTTGTGTGGCATGGTACAGAGTCCTTTTACCACACATAGTTTTTTTTTTCCAGCAGGCAGCCTTTTGATTTAGGGAAGCACTACCTTCTCAACGCACTTGATGTAGGCCTTCGTGTTGAGTTTGAGGCCCGCACCAACAAATTCGGAAGTTCTTTTCTTATCAGAAAGATCAGAATGAATTTTCTGAGCTGCCGCACTTTCGTAATCGCCATCCAACTCTTTACGAATCCTCTGCACTCTCCTTAGATTTACACACAAAAAAACCCCTCTGAAATGTTCGTATTGGAGCTTCCGGTGCGAATGCCAAGTAGATTCCAAATTTCTGGCAGAGTGAATTTCTTCATGGTGCCCTTTTTCACACATGACTACACGAGAGTGAATTGTAAAATGAAATAAGGAAAGCCGTTGGTATAAACCAATGGCTTCTGTTACCAATTATAGACATTTAAGAATATTTGTAGAGATGCCATAATTGATTTTGTTTAGGTTGGGTTTTAACTGTTTGATGTATAATGCTTCAAGTATTTTTAGTTTTTGTCTATTGTTTTCATGTCGAAGTATAGTTGTGTTTTCGACAAGTATTTTACGGAATTGTGTGTGCGGGCAGGCATGTTGTTTTAAATGCCTAAAAATTTTAGAGTTTTCATTAAAATGTAGTGTCAAGCGTCGTGAAAGCGAGTTTGTGGTGTGACCAACATAAATATTATTTAATTCGTTGGAGATACACTCTCCCAAAGGGCACGTCATGAGATGCGGTGCGATTTTCGCTTCTAGCGTCTTATATGCGCGTGTTTATCGTTGCTTAGTGATCCACTATGTAAACAATGACAGACTATCATCACTGTCGTGTCCGTATATTGTTTAATATGTTTGTGATTTACATCTTTGATAATGGCTTAAGTAAGCCGAAAGCTTAGATTATATTAAAAAAATATGGATCAATATTGTGAATTACTTTCTTCGTTTAATGATAATGTTATCAAACTTATCAGAAGTTACGAACAAATTTTACATAAAATAAATAGACAACACTTGTCTATATTATTTAATGAAACGTATATATATATATATATATATATATATATATATATATATGTATGTATGTATTACGGAAAATAATTTTCTTTTGAATGCTCTATTAAAATTTAACACGTTCACGCAGAAATATATCGCACTCAGTGCATTTATTGCGAGAATGATAATCGGTCTTGTCACAGCAGAGGTATCTGGATATGGCTTGTTATTTCGTGTGACAACAAGTCTTTTTATATCTCTTGTTCAATAATCTCATAATGTCGTGGCTTATCGAATTTGTTCGATCATGGCTAAAATACACTCGTTTGTGAAAAGATGGTTGGGTCTTTTCTAAGTGCTCTAATAATCACGGGGTTACTATTTTCATTTTCATTCACCCACCCGCATTGTTTTCGTTGTGTAAAATCCTGCTATTTTTTAAATTTTGTTTTCGTTCAGCAAAACATGTTCTACTACAAGACAGAGTTCCAATTCCGTTTGCGCTCGAAACAAGACTTGCTTTTTGATGGATGAAGTGCCGGAATATTAAAGTCTAAAAGTATACCCCCACCCCCCCAAAAAAGAAGCCGTATATTTCTAGGAGAAAAACCGACAAACTTGAAGCTTCGGGCCTGCCGAAAAAACGGAGTGTCGTAATAACAGTTTTTCCATTGACACCGTTATGTTAACTAACTTCATGTTTCGTCATTTTTTATTGTTTTAAATATATGATAAAAGTGAATTTATACGTTTTTTGTTGTTGAGAATTCAAAACAAAATTATTAATAACTATTTATTTATTAGAAGAATGAATTTATTTATGACAAGAATAAATTTATATTACAACATTCCCAAAACTAATACAATTGTATTAAAAAACTAATCCAATGCAATGTTTATCATTTGACAATTTATAAACAAATAAATACGACAATTTTCTATTCATAAATTTATAAACATCTACTAAATTAATAAAATAAGTGAACTAATTATAAGAAAATCCTTATTATTTACCAATTTAAAAAGTTCTAATTAACTAGAAGTTAACCGATGTTTTGCCAACCATTCTATAAAATAGTGTAAATAAACAATCAAATGAGTAAATAGTGTTTTATTATTTAATGTGAATTCTCAAAAACAAAGATGCATATATTTACTTTCATATGTTTAGGTTTTATTACAATTAGTAAAACCAATAAACATGGGCGACCAGTGAAGATAGTTAAAATGGCGGTGTCAAGGGAAAGAAAAAACGTTCTTTTGACTCTCCGTTTATTGCAGGCAAGAAGGTCTACGTTTGCAGAAAACTCTTCTAGAATTAAACTGAAATTATACTAAAAATTGAATAAGTGAATATATATATATATATATATACATATATATATATATATATATATATATATATATATATATGTGTGTGTGTGTGTGTGTATATATATATATATATATATATATATATATAACACGTTAGCTAAATAATGCAGGGTTTTTAGTATTTTGTTTTTATTTAAAAAAAAAAACAGTGCTCCATACAGAAGTAGAGCTTAGATTATAATTATTTTTTTCCTTCGCTACATAAGAGTTCTCATGTTTCAAAAACGAGAGCCGAAACCACCAATATAATTATTAAAAATTAAATTGAATTAAAGTAACAAGCCCTATATATATATATATATATATATATATATATATATATATATATATATATATTCACATTTCATTGAATACGACAGACAAGGTGCTTTGATTTAGTTTTTTATACAATTTCTCATGTGATCTAATATTTTCTTTTTCTTTTCTGATGATAAATTATATAAAAATTGTGCAATTGTTCTTTTTATCCGAGCGCTTTCAGCTATACATTTAGTAATTTTCAATGGTCAAATATATTAACTGTTAACAAGAAATAGTTTGTTATATGTATATACCAGATTTATGAGTTGCCAATTGAACTCATTTCAAGCTCAGAAGGGTATAAAAATAATTGACGTATATACACGTCTGTAGCTGGTTTTTGAACGTTATATTTTGGACGTTTTTTTATCCGACCGTGTTTTAAAACAAATTGCACTTTCGGTAACAACGTATATACACGTCTACGCCGAGGAAAGGGTTAAAAGAGATTTTGGAACCTTATAAAACTGCAAATCAGCTTCGGATACAAACAAATACAGACAAAAGAGATTAGTAGGGATAAGGGAGTAAATGAGAAGATACAGACATGCGTGAAGACTAGAAGCATGTGATAATGTCAATAATCGTGTAATTTCCACAGGTTAATTTAGTTATTAATAATTCATTTTGGGGGATCGTTGATTTTTCGATATGTACTGGTCGTTTAGCTCTTTCGAGATCAAATGAAAATAATGCGTGTAAAAATGTACATATAATCAGAAAGGGAGTGTTGAAATTTCTGGAATGCATCATAAGAAAAGAAGGCTCGGAAAATTTAACACACAGAACATATTGAAAATAAGAAGAGCAGAGAGTAACTGTGAATAACCTACCTGACTAGTTTATGTTAATGAACTGTAGATCAGGAACTAGGAGGTTTGGTAAGAGGACAAAAATTGCTTAGGGCTGGAAAGAACAGGAAGCCGCGGAGAACCGTGGAGAGCCGCGGAGAGCCACGGTCGCCCCTGTTCTTCTAAGAACGCGGGCTTCATTTAAGACTTCTGGATAAAATTTGAGTGTAACCAATTATTCCTTTTATATGAGCGGGAAGGTAATTATAGCAACGAACTTGCCTAAGTTCTAAATCTTCTATATTTTCTGTCAGTCATTGTGGCATACCATCGATAAAACATATTTTGTCAAACTCTCCATGACTGACAGATTTGAAGAAGGTCTGAGTTTAGTAGAAATCACATATAAAAGTAATATCATTTTAGAAAAGTATTCCTTCGATTTGATTCGATTTGGGATGCAATCAGTCCTTCAGCTAGTGTGACTCTTATCTGGGCGTCCACGAGGCCTTTTGGGTGATGAATTTTTCCACAGACGAAAAATAGCAAGCCTCTAACTAATCTACCACTATTTCCATGATAAACGAGCTATATTGCTTAGTTCCACCAGTCCTAACCTAAGTGCTGAGCTAAGATCCGCTACGCCACTTGCCTAGAGGCGAATCATCCTTATTCCCCCGTGAGAACCACTGCTATGTGGAACCGACTCCCAAGAGGATGATTCCCCGATCACTACAATGTTAACCTGTTCAAGTTTAGGGTTAACCGTTATCCTCTCCTATCCGTATAAACTGCCTCTTACTCTATAACCATCAAGTGGCTCCCGAGCCTTGTACAAGGTGATTCACTGTAAAAAGAAATGAGATCTCACCTGATTATTACAACCATAACCTCTTCAAATTTATGTTAGCCTTTATGTTTTGCAAATAAACTCAACTGCACTTGTTACCTTCTCTTCTTACGATCACACAACATCATTCAGTAACTCTCTACTTTGAGTGGCTCTTGGGCTTTGTATTGGGTGAAAATTTTGAAAATAACCTCAACTGCACTTGTTACTTTCTCTTCTTACGATCACACAACACCATTCAGTAACTCTCTATTTTGAGTGGCTCTTGGGCTTTGTATTGGGTGAACATAATGTAAAAACAAGTTACGGCATGGGATTGTAAGCCGCACGCACTATTTATTGCACTATTTATTTATCTAAGTAACTTCCCCTCCTAGTTTTGAATTCAGAATTCCTCATCTGCCAGACTGTCAAACAAGGCTACAGAGTTCAGTCTGCCCTGCTATTTTATTGATAGCTAGAGTGCAGAAGTAGAAGATGCATTCGTGCCTTTCCCAAGGGGATTTCTGTGAAATGAACCGATTTTTGTGCAGTTAACCTTTAGGTCATCTGCACCTCCATTGCAACTTTCATATTACATGAAATATGATATATTTTCGATGAAGAATTGTTATCATTAATTTTCACTAGTTTTTTTTTTTTTTTATCTGTGTTATTTTTTATCCCAACTCTTAGGCCGCTTTCACAACATATCAGTAAACACTCCACCCTTCAACCCCCCTCACACAGACGGGATGTGGGAAGCCTCTCGCTCTTCTACCCCTACTTCCGTGGAAAGTGCTCGGACGAACTACATTCCCTGGTCCTGCCAAAGCAACCTTCATGGCAAGAACACGCCATGCCACTTACATAGTATCAAAGCACCCACATTCCCTCCGTGTTCCATCGGTGAGAAGTAAGTTTCACTCGGGTAGCTTTTTCCCGCGAACCACTGCTATGTGGAACCGACTCCCAACAGGATGTTTCCCCAATCACTACAATCTTAACCTATCCAAGGAAAGGGTTACTCGTTATCTCCCTCGTCTATACACACAAATGACCTCCTAACGTAACCCTCTACTTCGAGTAGCCCCCAGGCCTCTTAAAGGTGACTCGCACTGTAAAAACAAAAGCAAAAGGATGGATCGTGTTACAACAAACATGAATAATAAGAAAAAATAGCCAATAGTTATGAAAAAAATGACAAAGCTTCATTTAAGACTTTTGGATAAAATTTATTTTTAATCATTTCACTCCAAAGAAGGTGATAAAGCCACTAAGATGCAAGAGTGTGAAAGAATAATAGAAAAAGAAAAACAGAAATAAAGAAGACAGGATAACGATCATAGATCAAATTTAAGATCAAAGTTCTTTGGAAAGCAAGAGGCCAATAGAGTTCCACAAGCGAAAAGAGTGAGAGAAGAAACTGTTACATCTAACCAATTAAACTGTAAAAAAAAATATATGCCAGAGTATATGTACGAACAGCGTAATGAATATCTTTTCAAAAAGTGGAATCGTCGAACCTAATTCAGATTCCCGCCTAGTCTATTGGTCTCCCTCTCACACAAATACCGTTGGAAAAGGCATGACTCCATATCTTTCCCCGTCCCTTCTCCCTGAAAGAGTAGATAGCAAACTGGACTCTTTCACCTTGGCTGGCAACGAGAATTCAAAAACATTGAGAAGGCATCAGCAAACCACATTATTTCACAAGAAGTCGGAGCAATTCGCAAATATTAAATAAGAGAAGTCTGTAGAGGACAATGATCCCCTACGTCCTGAAGGGAGATGGTAATTTGAATCTTAATATGGTGTAGATGAAAAGCTATAGAATTGAAGAATGCTGCACCATAGCTAAAATTAATCGATGTTACCTTGTTACCTTTTGTAGCCTAATCAGTAAAGTGCTATCCCAGTGTGACATGCTTCTATGGCAGGTGTTTTCAAATTATATCCCAGAGGTCACATCTGGTTCGCCACAAGATTTTATCCGGGGCCGCAGCAAATTGAAATATTGAAATTAACAGCCTGCTTTTCTCATCTGCGGTGAAGTAATTGATTATTTTGTCATAGCCATGGCTAATGTTTGAATTTGTTATCTATCTATCTATCTATCTATCTATCTATCTATCTATCTATCTCTCTCTCTATATATATATATATCAAAGACATTTTTATGTTTAACGTTCTTTTTATAGATACAAGTATTTAAGTAAATGCTCTGTTTATAATAAACAGTATTAAATACTTGTATCTATAAAAAGAACGTTAAATATAAAAATGTCTTTAATAAATAAATTGTCGGACTTTGTCCATTTCTTAATATATATATATATGTGTGTGTGTGTGTGTGTGTGTGTGTGTGTGTGTGTGTGTGTGTGCGTGTGTGCGTGCAGATATGTAGAAAAATAGGAAAGAACACGTTAGGTAAATAATCCGGTGGTTCTTTAGTATTTTTGTTTTTATTTTTTTAAAGGACAGTGCTCCATACAAAAGTAGAGCTTAAATTATAAATATTTTTTTTAAAAAATATGATTCCTTCGCTACATAAGAGTGCTCATGTTTAAAAAACGAGAGACGAAAACCTCAATATAATTATTAAAATTAAATTGAACTAAAGTATCAAGCCCTGTTTCATCCTCAAGCGAAAATTTAGGAATAACCAATCTTGAAATTTACGCATCTTTATAGGCATGTTCAATCGCAAAATTAATTACTATGGAAACGGCTGGGGCGACCATTTTGGTAAGGGGCCTAAGAGATAATTTTTATCCATATATCAGTCACTTTCGGAGAGCGGTCATGCTGAGATAGGGTGGGGTCATCCATAATTCGCTTAGAAATGGATGCCCCCACGAGACAAACGATATACCAACTGTACCAACGGGCGCGTATATATATATATATATATATATATATATATATATATATATATATATATATACAATTATATAATTGGTATATACGGAATGAATTCCAATAACCAACAATTACTATTCTTAAAAAAGAGTGCTCAATACAAAGTAGAGCAGATATAATTATTTTTTATAAATATAATATATGTTATAAAATCACTACAAAAATAGCCATTTTGTTTCAACACACTCTGATGATGTTGAAAAGAAAATAAACCTTAAAGGTTTATTTTCTTTTCAACATCATCACTTGATAAGACACAGAGTGTGTTGAAACAAAATGGCTATTTTTGTAGTGATTTTATAACATACTTATGTTATAATTTTTTTTATAAAAAATAATTATATATATATATATATATATATATAAAGAAATAATTATACATAGAATCAATCAGCAATATTAATGCGAGTAATGGCGAAATCACTTCGGTAGTAGAACATAATGTATGCATTAAAATACTGTTAATCCATTGAATGATGTGATCTTCATTTATAAAACTGTTGTCAGATGTTTCTAGTGTATATTTTTTTTAAGCAAGTACTTTCGAAGACCATGTCTCCATCATCAGGCTGTAATTTTTTTTCCTTTAAAGTTAAAACTTGAAGACGGAATAATTGTTTGTAGACCGAAAGATGTTTTTTAAGAATGTGCTATTTATTGACGGTTGTGCAATCTCGGAACGTGTAAGTCGCAACGCTAAAGTTCAAAATTTCAAGTGAGAATATGTAATCAATTTTTAGTATTCGTTGATATATATATATATATATATATATATATATATATATATTAGCATGTAAACTATTAGATGGCTATTAGAATATTAGGGTTCCGTCTATTAGAGCCTGTTTCGAATCTCACCGTGATTTCTTGATAATATCTGCTCGGGTTGGGGGAGGTCTGAGTGTTCGGCACCGTTAGAAAATCTTTTGACTGAAAGTTTACTGAGCTTGAATAAATACAAAAAAAAAAAAGAAAAAAAATCTTTATTAAGGAGCGAGAACAATAAAAGAAGAGGAATCAAGAAGACATAAGATAACGACTGACATTGCATTTAAAATTTTGAAGATCAAAGTTAACTGGAATTTGTTATGGCGGCGGGAAAGTGGCTGAAGTCGAAATTCATTTACACCCTTTTAGCATCACACTGACGATAATGGCCACAGACTTCAATTAGCGACCATCTCCAGAAGGTTCCCCATTTTCAATTTTGCTAAGTTAGTTTCAGTGAAACACTTCCGGTTTGGGAAAGCTTAGAGTTTTTGAGGATCTGTCTATATTTCTGAGATGGGGTATTGTAATTATTCACACTATTTACCTTGTTCGGACTGCTGTCCTCATCTGTGTTGGCATATCCACGACGTCCTCAGGCCCAGTGGATAAAGGCGCTGAGTGAAACCAGTTACTTGACCCCAAAGATTTGTGAATTCAATACCTGGCTACAGCAGAGGTGAACAAAAACTTGGAGTTAAAGGCGATAACTGACACTGTGACACTCGGGAAAGTCATGGCACGTGGAACTAGGACAATCTACCACGGTGGACGAAATAAAGGGTTCAGTTCGAAATTCCAATCACCCGAAGAAGGCCGGAGCGAACAACGGCCGAAAAGTCGTGGATATGGCACTGGGGATTTTACTATTAAATCATTTTTTTTAATTTATATATCGTTTTTTCTATATATATATATATATATATATATATATATATATATATATATTTGGTCAGAATAATGTAAATAGTGTATATAAGTACATAATACAGACATAGAAATATAATATATATATATATATATATATATATATATATATATATATATATATATATATATATGTATGTATGTATGTATGTATATGTGTGTGTATGCATGCAGAATAAAAAAAAATGCTTTTATAGTTATAATTTTTACTTTGTTAAGAAAGATCAAAGGATTTTTTTTACATAAAATTATTTTTTAATCTTTTTTAGATCCATGTAAATTTGGAATAAAATCTTGTTTTTCCGGTGTCAATGTTGTACTATTAATTAGTATGTGAAACTTTAGTGTGTTCTTGCGAAGAAAACACACTGATTTGAAATTCTCGCAAAAATCAGGTTATTGTAGGTTTTTAATAAAACTTTCAGGATCTATTCACAAATGAAATTGTTTTTGAAATATTTCCTTTCTAGAATATTTTCTGTCATCTGTTAATCCCCACTTATTTAAGTTTCGAGAAATTCTTTTTTGTAGCGCTTAATGTTTACGTTAGTTGTAACGAGAAGTTCCCAGAGAATTTAAATGATGACAATTTTTTAGTCAAACTTGACCCCATTTACAAAAATCAGCTCAGAACTGTAAAATAAAAAAAAAAATAAGACATTATTTAATCAGAAAACTTTTAAATGCTTTTATGTATAAAATATATTATGAACACTATAGCCTTAAGAGAATGTTTTCGATGAATAATGAATTTTTACAATAATTGTTTTCATTTTTTAAATTTTTAATTAAAATAATTCATGAAATTTAAAATCTTTTAATTTCTGTATTGATTTGTAGCACTCAAGTGATATTGTTATTCAATTAAAACTGGATTTGCTAATAAAAATGGAAAAGCTCACTATGATTCAACGACACTCAATATTCTAAAAATAATTTATGCGTGTATAAACATGTCGATTTTTATAAACCCAAAGTAACCAAAATCCAATAAAATATTAGATTGCTTAGAATATTTTCTAAAATTTTTAAGATTAATGGATAGTTAAAAAAAAATTATATAAAAAAAAGGCGTTCATGTTATATTCATCACGTAATTCATGCAGTTACGTTCAACTTAGAAAAATTTCCCAAACATAATTTTATCGAGAGAGTTGTCAACACCGCGTAAAACAGCCGCCGTCATGTTAAATGATTCTTACACGACATTAGCAGAAAATAACAGTTGCAACTATAATAAATTTAAAATTTATTAGTAATTTTCTAGCATTTTCTCAAATGTAGATAAGGCTATAAAACGAAATTACCGAAAATTCAATAAAATATTAGATTATTTAGAATATTTTACTATAAGCTTAAGATTACTGGGTAGTTAAAAAAAATCATATAAAAAAGGTGTTCACGTTGTATTCAAATAATTTTAACAGTTTTTTTTTTTTATTTAAAAATGACAAACGTTAAGCTATCGATAAATTTATCAACACCTCACAAAAACATCTATTTCCGCGTCAAAAATGCTATTCTGCTATATTTTAAACTGAAAAAGTTACTAATATCTGTTTCAACTCAGATTAATTAAACTAAAGTAGGTAATCGTCTTCAGATAATGTTTCGGAAAAAGTATATTTTATTCTTGAAAGATTTTTTCTTAATAAAGAGAATTACGCTGTGTTGAAAGATTTGTCAGTTGTGCCTTTACTGATAATAAAACATTCCAATCAATTTAAATTCAGTTTATATTACAACAAAGTATTTTACTTATTGTAAATATTAAATATAACTTATTAGCTTGGAATTATAACGAAAATAAAAGCTCCAAGAAAGAGTCTTCATTTCTAAAAATGCATTTTTTAACGATAGTTATCGCTTTTACTTGGAGGTACACACACACACACACACACACATATATATATATATATATATATATATATCAAACATAAAAAGAAACAGATTTATAATCCAGAGTTCTGTTGCATATATTTAAAAAAAATCGATCGATATAAAGTAGAGCATAATATTATAATTAATTTTTTTTAAATATGTTTCCATCACGACACAGAAATTACTGTTTCGAAGCCAAAACTTAAATCTTAAATTAAATTTAAAAGTTTCGTTCAATTTTCAAGCGATGCTGAGAATAAAATGCGAAAAAATTGATTTACTCAATTTATAATCCAAATATATATATATATATATATATATATATATATATATATATATATTAAGTTGGTGGGGTAATGCGACTTCTTCAATTTTTTATTAGAGGGGTTTTGGCTTTTTTGACGAATGAAAGCACAAGTATAATTTTTATGTGGCAAATTGAAAGTCAGTTATGGTTAAGTGGGTGTTAGAGATTTTCTGTCTGTTGGTACTGACTTCCTTTTATGCGGACATGTCATCAATGTTTCGTTTTTCTTAATTTTATTTTAGGTTACAATACAATACATTTGGCATTTATATTTATTTTTATTAATTTTCTTGTATTCTAAAACTACATCGAGATTTTCTTAAAGAGGTATTCAAATATGAATTAAGTCATATTATTTATATTTTAATTTATAAAGATCTAAAATATTATATTTATTTTATTTACTAATAAACTATATATAGTATTGTAAAATTAAAATATTAGAATTTAATTACGCATTTATAAATTAAATTATTTATAATCAAATAATAGCTATATAATTCTGCTAATTATTTTTATAATAAAACATGAGACAATGTCTACAAATATGTCAGAACAAATATTGAGAGAGAGATGGAAACAGAGATTGAAAGAGTGGTTGTTAGAGAAAGTGTGACAATGTAATGCTTACTTTATACAAGACCCTGACACCCGTGAGTATGGACGCATTTACTGAAGTGTACCCATAAAATCATACGAAGAATGAGACGTGTTCAACTGTTGATTCCTCAGTCAAATATAATTGTCTTCACGTATTGGAGCAATGCTTATTATTTATATATGAGTAGTAAAATTAATTTGAATCTATATTACAACGCCGGCCGTATTAAGTG
Organism: Acanthosepion pharaonis; assembly: GCA_903632075.3. Taxonomy (NCBI): domain Eukaryota; kingdom Metazoa; phylum Mollusca; class Cephalopoda; order Sepiida; family Sepiidae; genus Acanthosepion; species Acanthosepion pharaonis. The sequence goes on from CAHIKZ030002889.1 coordinate 325,429, forward strand.
TTGATGTTCGGCAAATGATTTTCATTTGAATATGACCATTTATAATTTCTTCTTCTTCTTCTTCTTCTTCTTCTTCTTCTTCTTCTTCTTCTTCTTCTTCTTGATATGGGTGATCATGACACACCACAACTTCCTATCCTTTGTAGCTTTTAGTAATGTTTGTCTTTCTATTATACTTCCCACTCCCTGTTTTGACATGAATTTACACAAGCCTGTTATGTAGGTAGTTCCATCTGCCCTCCTTGCTTTCGATATGGCCTATCTATCCTATCTATCTATCTATCTATCTATCTATCTATCTATCTATCTATCTATCTATCTATCTATCTATCGCAATCTGTTCATATCTATCTATACTATCTTTCTATCAATAACCCTCAAAACACACACACATATATATACCCTCACCGGTGGCACAGCTCTCAGTTTCAGGTGATGACTGAAAACTCAGCACCAGACGATTGCATCGTACATGAAACATGAGTTGTGCTACCAGCTAAGGAAAACTGTATATTTGTTAGCATAAATGTTATCTATGTTATTACATGTTGAGCTCTATTTCATATTCAAACATGGTTATCCATTGGTATAATAATAATAATAATAATAATAATAATAATAATAATAATTTACAGTATAGATGCTCATAAAAGTTACCTGCAGTACAGAGGTGAAACATCTAGGAAAAGATTGTATATACAACAGGAGTCTAATAACAGTAATTTAGTAATGTGAAAAAAACATATATAATGTGTACTAATTTCTGGTTTTTCCACTGTAAAATCCAGCTTCATACAGTATATCGCCTTTCTTAACATATACACACATTTGTATATATATATATATATATATATATATATATATATATATATATATATATATATATATATATATATATATATGGGGGTAAAGGTGGGAATACAGTGTATGTATTATACCAGTATTATATAGATATATTTGTATTTGTATAATCAATATAAGTTTTGTGCGCACGTTTTCTACTGTATATCTAATTTTGAATTCTCAGAATATATATATATATATATATATATATATATATATATATATGTGTGTGTGTGTGTGTGTGTGTGTAGGAAACAAAAAAGAAACGTTTATTAATCTAACATGTGCCATTTTTATTAAAGCTTCGTCAGAGATTGAGAGAAAACAGACCCAATTCCTGATGAACTTAAAAAACATTGAAACATTTTAGATTGATAAATGTTTCCTATTTGTTCTTTATCGTATCATCCTGTCGGATTCCGATCTATATTTATCTCATATTTATCTTTATATATATATATATATATATATATATATATATATATATATATATTACACTAAGAGTTACTTTTCTCGATTGCACGTGTTGACGGATTCAACCATTTTCTTTTGATTTCTTGATACAGTTGTGTATGTTTGTTTGGGAGAGTAGTCATTCAGTTAGGAAAGGTGAAATAGGGAAAAAGCCTGGGCGTAGATTAATATTTGGATAATATTCAATGGCGGCACTCTCGAGGATTTTCCTTCTGAGTGAGTTATTTTAAAATAAAAAAAAATCACTATTACAGTTTTCCTATTGTCTTTTACATTTATAAATATTGTTTATTTCCACAGGTTAACTCTCTGAGATTCTTGAACACACACACACACACACACACACACACACACACACATATATATATATATATATATATATATATGTGTGTGTGTGTGTGTGTGTGTGTGTGTGTGTAAAATGAGAAGAGAATAGGGGAAAAGAACGAGTAGAAGAAAGAGAGAGAGAGAGAGAAAAGATTTGAAAATAAAATAAGGTTTGTAAATAAATTAAATAAATAATAAATATTCAAAAAATATTATTGATTATCGACATGCCAAATTTTATTCACCCTCCCCAAATGACCATAACTATCTGACCTCGGTGTCAACTTCTGACGATAGTGAATGTAAAATCAAAGGAGAGAGGATCGAATTTTTGTCTATATTTGATCGTAGCTAATCGATATTTGATGACACAACTTAAGAAACAGCCAAGAAAATGTATGTATCAATGGAGAAGTTTGCCTCACGAC
>CAHIKZ030002889.1:332500-335000 GCA_903632075.3 Acanthosepion pharaonis
ATGCAAGTTGTAGATTGGGCCCATGATTATTAGAGAGCTTGGGAAAGTGTTGTTAAATCTTGCAAAGAGATGAAGAAGATTGTAAAACTGAGGAAAAGACTGACACCATGCAGTCCACTTTATTACTGAAATCGGAGAAAATACAGAAAAGGATATAAATTTTCTAAGGAGCCTTGTTGTCAGTTGTTCCTGAGTGAATTGCTCCGTAAACTCAAAAACTACAAATCAATAATAATAATAATAATATTATTAATAATAATAACAATTCCTCGGTTACTTTTCTAAACAGGAGTAAGTCGAACTTGACCCAAAATTTTAAAAGTTACATAAATTACGTTTTACGCTTTTGAATGAAAAAAGAAAATGAAAAAAAATAACAAAAGGAGATTACTAAAAAAAATCATAATTAAAATTTAATACGTAAAATAAATAGAAAATAACATGGAGTTTAAATTGTAATCTAAATTTTGTTTTCTGACAAAGGTTTTACTAATTAGTTAAGGAGAAATTTAGTGTTTGTCATTTCTTGATATTTTTTGCTTACTCGAAAGTACAAATATTGTTACAATTCCTGCAAAAACTGGTCCAGAATACTAGCAGAGAAATGATTGCTCTCGGCTGGGCACATGGCACAGAATGTTTCATGACAGAGAGGCCCGTAACTTTCTATGACCCCAGAACATACACCACTGAGGAAGCATTTTGGTGCGCAATGAAGGCGTATAAAACAAATGCACATGTCATTTTTCTCTTACGTATATACATACACACACAATATTATATATATGTATATATATATATATATATATATATATGTATGTATATATATATATATGTATATATGTATGTATATATGTATGTATGTATGTATGACGATTTCAATCAGCTGAAACAAATCTGCTAAAACGACAGGTGACGTTTATTTTAATTCCGTGCTCAATATCCGTTAGACAGAGCTATATGCAGTGTGTATATAATGTTTTTGGAATCTTATTTAAAAATGCATATATGTATATATATATATATATATATATATATATATATATATATATATATATGTGTGTGTGTGTGTGTGTGTGTGTGTAAAACAAATTTGATTAAAAAGAACAGACAAGAGTTCTTTCATGTTTAAAAAATTAACATATATATATATTATATTCATATGTGTAAATGTACATACTATGTATCTATCTTACGATCTTTCCCTCCCTTTATATATATATATACTAAATTTTTTTATATATATATATATATATATATATATATATATATATATATATATATATATAAGCACTGAAATATAAATACACACACAAGCACACACAAACGAACAAACGCGCGCACAAAGAAACAATCGTTTCATATTTTCTCTTAATCTAAAATAATTTGAAATGTATATGGGTGATAAAATAAAGTATATTAGGTTTATGTAATGTGACAGTGAACAACTATTTCGAAGTAAATACGCTCAAGAAAGTAGTATATATATATATATATATATATATATATATATATATATATATATATATATATGTGTGTGTGTGTGTGTGTGTGTGTATGTGCACGTGTGGGGCGCACGAGATTGTGTGTGTGTGTGTGTGTGTTTGACCCTATTTGTGTTGTTTACTTTATTTTACACCAGAAAGCTGAGTGCTAATGATAATATTAACAATTTCCTTATATGGAAACATTCGGCATTCTTTGACCGAAGCGTCAGTGCTATTATTATTTGAAATTTATAAAACCTTTCTATTAAAGGATTTTTTTCAGGAAATAGGCGTACACAGTCTTAAAATGTAAAAGGAAAATGATATTCTGTGTGTGTGTGTATGCTTGTGCGTGTACCTATACATATATAAAAAAAGGAGAAATATATGCTATAAATGTATGCGTGTGTGTATAGATCGACAAGTTGAGAGAGAGAGTAAAAGAAATAGATGTTATATTCAAATATAAGTTCGATCTTATGTATGTATATATGTATATATGTATCTATCTTCATAACTTTATCAGTCTGTTCATATCTATCTATTGATTTTTAAGTGTGCTGTAATGTTTTCGGGTCAGAAAAGAAGAAATTCCAAAATAAATATAATCTTTCGATATTTGGGTAAACTTTGGGAATTGGGTTGGAATAAAAACTTTTCAGCACCTCTTTATATATAAAGCAGTAAAGTACATTGGAACAAACAGTGTGGTTTTTTTTTTTTACAAAGGAGAGCTCAGGTTCGATCGCTGTTCGGGAACACATTTCCTTTACAAAACGCAATACAGTTTAATAAATAAAAATGGAGCATCTATTTAGAATACAGAATATGCACTATATATATATATATATATATATTAAAGACATTTTTATGTTTAACATTCTTTTTATAGATACAAGTATTTAAGTAAAAATAAAAATGTCTTTAATAAATTGTCGGACTTTGTCCATTTTTTATATATATATATATATATATATATATATATATATATATAGATAGATAGATAGATAGAT
>CAHIKZ030002889.1:340000-360000 GCA_903632075.3 Acanthosepion pharaonis
ATGAAAAGAAAGAAAGAAAGAAAGAAAGAAAGAAAGAAAAAAGAAAGAACGAAAAAGAAAGAAAGGGAAGAATGCAAAGAAAGAGAAGAATGCAAAGAAAGAAAGGCAAAATCAGAAAGCAAATAAAGAAAATAAACGGAAAGAGAAAATAAGAAAAGAAAAAAAAAAGAAAAATAGAAAGAAAAAAGAGAAAGATTTCGAAGAGAAAGAGTAAAATAACTAAAACAAAAAAAAAGGAAGAAAGAAACGAAGAAACAGAAAATCTGATTAGAAACGAAAGAAAAATAAATAAAAGGAAAGTTAAAATAGGAAAAGAAAATAACTCAAATGAAACAGATTCTGGAAACGAATGAATGAAAGAAAAAGAAAAGAAAGAAAATAAACGGAAAGAGAAAGAAAAGAAAGAAAAAGAACGAAAGAAAAAGAAAAGAAAGAAAAAGAATGAAAGAAAAAGAAAAGAAAGAAAAAGAATGAAAGAAAAAGAATGAAAGAAAAAGAAAAGAAAGAAAAAGAACGAAAGAAAAAGAACGAAAGAAAAAGAAAAGAAAGAAAAAGAAAAGAAAGAAAAAGAATGAAAGAAAAAGAAAAGAAAGAAAAAGAATGAAAAAAGAACGAAAGAAAAAGAAAAGAAAGAAAAAGAAAAGAAAGAAAAAGAATGAAAGAAAAAGAAAAGAAAGAAAAAGAATGAAAGAAAAAGAAAAGAAAGAAAAAGAATGAAAAAAGAACGAAAGAAAAAGAATGAAAGAAAAAGAAAAGAAAGAAAAAGAACGAAAGAAAAAGAACGAAAAAAAAAGAAAAGAAAGAAAAAGAAAAGAAAGAAAAAGAATGAAAGAAAAAGAAAAGAAAGAAAAAGAATGAAAAAAGAACGAAAGAAAAAGAAAAGAAAGAAAAAGAAAAGAAAGAAAAAGAATGAAAGAAAAAGAAAAGAAAGAAAAAGAATGAAAGAAAAAGAAAAGAAAGAAAAAAAAACGAGAGAAAATGAAAAGATAAAAAAGAATGAAAGAAAAAGAATGAAAGAAAAAGAATGAAAGAAAAAGAAAAGAAAAAGAATGAAAAAAGAACGAAAGAAAAAGAACGAAAGAAAAAGAAAAGAAAGAAAAAGAATGAAAGAAAAAGAAAAGAAAGAAAAAGAACGAAAGAAAAAGAAAAGAAAGAAAAAGAATGAAAGAAAAAGAAAAGAAAGAAAAAGAATGAAACAAGAACGAAAGAAAAAGAATGAAAGAAAAAGAATGAAAAACGAATGAAAGAAAAAGAAAAGTAAGAAAAAAGAATGAAAGAAAATGAGAAAAATGAAAGAAAAAGCGAAGAAAAGAAAAAGAAAAGAAAGAAAAAATGAAAAAAGAACGAAAGAAAAAGCGAAGAAAAGAAAAAGAAAAGAATGAAAGAAAAAAATAAAGAAAAGAAAAAGAACGAAAAACGTATAAGAAAAATAAAACGTAAGAAAAAATTAAAAAAGAAAAAATGGGAAAAAAAGAAATTAAATTAAATGCAAAATTATAAAAGAAAAGTATACAACGAAATTGAATACAGGAAATGAAAGAAAGAAAAAGAAAATCAGAAAATATAGCAAAACAAAGAAAGAAATGAAAAAGAGAAAATCGGAAACGAAAGAAAAAAAAATAGGAAAGAAAAATTTAGAATGAAACCCAAAAAGAAAGAAAAAGAAAATCCAAAAAGGAAGGAAGAAATGTGCATTTTTCTAATGAACTGATGCTTCTAGAAGAAAGTTGCACCAAAAATGATACCACCTTTTTTATTTCGACAGAACCTACAACTAATTGTGAAAGCACGACTAATGGAGTTTTCAATTACAAAATACTATTCACCTCCATGGGCATTTGCGAAGTATCCTTCATTTCGTGAGTTGACACACATCAACTATTGTTCAGACTCTTGAAATGCATTAGCCACCGCCTAACTGTGCTCACATACACTGTTTGGTGTCTGTAAACGTTCAGCAAACGTCGATCAATAAACATTGAGTGCGATTTTACCCAAGTCACTGGCCTCGGCGACGAAAGTACTTATGTATCAGACGCTATTTTACCAGTCTGTTATCCCTCAAGGAAAATCAGTTATGGTCTATGGGCGAAAAGATTCAGTCTCTGCTGTCACACCATCTACATCGCTTCTGATGTGATAAGTAAATAGAATAAAATCGAAGACATTGCTTTCGGAAATACACACACATACACACATAATTATATCACTTAAACGTTATTTTAAGTAGATACCCATATTTGAGTAGATGCTTTGTTTATTTATTAAACAATATGAATATTTATTATCATCTCCCGGCCTGAAGATTCGAGAAATCATATTAGAAAAATATGCGTTCTCCTGCAGGATTCGAATCTGCCGTTCCCCTCAGGGAAATGGGTATCCATTATGGGTATCCACTAAAAATAACGCTTAAGTAATAAATATCTGTAAATATATAGAACTTTATATATATATACAGGGGGCGATAGCACATTTTATATTTTTAATTTCGCGCATGCGCATTGTTTGTTTTTAATGTCGTGCATTTATATTTTTATATTTTTAATTTCGCGCATGCGCATTGCTTGTTTTTGATTTTGTTGACTGCGCAGTATAGTAGACTCATTTGGGCACCATCTGTGAGAAAAAGAGTACCATGACGCAATTCACTCCACCAAAAATTTGGAAACGGTATGCTGCACCACCTGGCATTCACGTCGGAAGCTCCAATACGAACATTTCAGAGAAGAACCATTTCACTGAGGACAGTGTAGAGAATTCGGAAAGAGTTGGATGAGTCTAATGGTGATTACAAAGGCACGGCAGCTCGGAAAACTGACTCAGGTCGTTCTAACAAGAAAAGAATTTGTTGGTGTGGATCTCAGACTCAACATGGAGGCCTACATCAAGTCCCTTGAGGAAGTAATACTCCCTTGGTTTTAGAGAGTGGCTACTGGAAGATCTATGCCGCACAAGCAGGAGAACCCAGTCATGGCTGTCAGACAATGTCTGCGACCATATCACCCCTTACATCTGGCTACCTAACTCCCCAGACTGCAACCTCTTTGATTATTACGTGTGGGGCGCAGTTGATTTAAAGACCAAAAAAAAAAACCCTTGTAAGACCAAAAATGAACTGAAGGCAAGGATTATGGCAGCTTTCACCAACTTATACAAGTAGAGTATCTAGAAGAGTTGCAGGAGATTCCATAGTCGTTTGGAGTCTGTGGTTGATGCCAATGGCGATTTTATTGAATAAATTTACTTTTTATTATTTCAATATATTTTTTGTGTAATTTTGGTAAATATATGTGTTAAAATGAGTTGTTAGTGTTATTTTCATTTTTGCATAATTTAGATGACAATTTATCCATCGTACCGTCTGTGTGTGTATATATATATATATGTATATATATATATATATATATATATATATATATATATATACATACATACATGTGAAGAAAAATATACGGAAAAAACAAACAAAAATCCTTATATACAATTAAGCTGTTTTAATGTTAATATGTCATGATCGGACGTTTCGGTCTAATAAACCATCTTCAGGGCATATTCATAAAATATAATTAACATTATCAATACAACATGACAAAGACGATGTACATAAGAACAATACTTATCCAAACAAATAACTGAAAGTTTTATAAGATCAGCGCTCTGTTTAAAACATGGTCACGTTGTCGTCACGTGGGCGACGCTATGAAAACGTATTCCTAAAATTTTGAGTATTTTGAATGAAAAATGAAAAGAATTCTATTTTGATCTAAAATGTATATGTACGCTTGTCGAGCATTAATCTCGCTAGAAAAGGGGAAATACTAAAGAAGCCAGATCTAGTATTCACCGTGCGTATATATTTGCTTGCATACATACATGTATATACATATACATACATATATATATATATTAACGAAATAAATATCTATAAGAAAATAACAATTTCAACAATAAAATCATTTATTAATTTTCGTTCATTGGGCATTAAATGACATCAATTAATGTCTCTGTATTTTGCCTTGACTTCCACAGTTTATTTTAAGAATATTTTGGAGCGTGCTTAAAACTAAAAACTTTGAAAACTTAACAAATTTTTTCCTCCACTTGTGTCTATAAATATATGTTGCAAAATAAAATCCTTACATTTGCATTGATAATCGATAAAATTCCCCAGGGAAGAAACTTTGGTAAAGAAAAGGTTTCCTTTTGTCTCTATTCATATATATATATATATATATATATATATATATATATATATATATATATATATATATATATATATATTAAAAGACATTTTTATGTTTAACGTTCTTTTTTATAGATACAAGTATTTAAGTAAATGCCTGTTTATAATAAACAGTATTAAATAACATTTACCGGCCTGAATGTCCGAGAAATTTTCATAGAAAATATTCGTCCTTTGACAGGATTCGAACCTGCATCCTATACGGAACCGTATATATATACATATATATATGTGTGTGTGTGTGTGTGTCTATGGGTTTATGTGTAAAATGAGTTATTGATTTATAACAATACTTATTCATGCATGTGTGGTCAATCTTCAGATCTAATCACTGCTCTTATTCGACGAACATCCGACTCTCCGCTAACCACTCGCCAGTATAATACTCTGATTAATCGATCCGATAAGAATTATTGATTCTTGTCCTACGTAAGCAATTGTGGATGGGAGCTCTAGTTCGACGATTTTTTTTTTATTATTATCGCAGCCAATTATTTCAAAATTCAGGAGAATTTTTTAAGCGATGTTTTCACGGGGTTTTTATATGCCCTTAACAGATTCTCTTTAAGTTATACACGTGTACAGAACCAAACATACTTTTCGAAAGGTACTTCTATCTATGCGGACAATATAAACATAGATATTTTCTTCCGGATATGCGCATAGCGCAGCTCTTAAGTAAGATTGGTGTAACGAGTTCAAATTACAGCCAAGGTTGTTGCGTTCGCTTTGGCATAAATAAGCCTGAGAAAGGTCTGAATCCATTTATTCTTGTCACTGCAGCTGAGGATCAATAGGAAAACTGACTCGTTCTCTAGCCTTGCTTGATAGCTAGTCTTAGAAAAGGACAATTCAAAACTTTCTTTTATGCGCCGTGTCCTTTCAGGACGTAGGCGATCATGGCTCTCCACTTTTTCCCTTGTAGCTCTCAATAAGTTTCGTGCCTCTACCAACTCCCCCAGACCACGTTCTGCCATCCACTTGCATAAGCCCGCCAGATGCCAAAACAGCAATGCCTAGCCTTGTGGGGATTTTGGATATATAGTCAAGTTTTGATGGGAATGCTGAAAAAATTCCTCAAAAGTGAATATTTCGTTCCAAAATTTAGAACTTTACATGAATTATGCGAAACTATTTCATTTTTTTTACAATGTCACAGATTCGATCAAATCTTGGCTTGCATTCAGTACAAATTGCTGTAAAACTTTCCAAAATATCAACTCTCCACTTGCTTTAGAATTAATTGAAACGAGGTTTGTTTGTTTCTTAATGTGTGCGCATACGCGTACCAAATTTAAACGATTTCTGCAACACGGAATTTCGTACGGGCAACGTAACGGTTATTGGTACAGAAAAAGGAATTCGCGAGCTGTGTTCGAATTCCGGCTTAGTCTGTTGCGTACATTATTGCACCAAAGCCTTTGCATAGAGCAAGGCAGCTTCGATGTTTAGCTGTTTACGTCGAATTTTACTTCCAGTGACGAACACGTGAATTTAATTTTTGTTGCATTATCGTTGTTTCATTTTTGAGTGACATTTTAACATAGGAGTCGCCAGCTCGCGGACATATTTGTAAAGGCTTTTGTCGCTGGCAAGTTTTAAAAAACATTTAAATACTCAGGCCCTCAGTCGTACAGGAAGGACAAGACCAAGGAGAATAGTCTTCATCTAATTATCTAAAGTCATCTTCAGGGTACTTTTCAAAAATGAACACTACGACACACAAAGAATTCAACCGAAATATAAGGAACACTAAACATTGTAAGCAATTTGTGGCATTCTAATAAAAAAAAGGCTTACTAATCCGTCGACATCGCTATTAACTTCAGATTTTCCGACTAAGAATTGACTCCGATCAAGCAAAGAAGCAAATGTTTCATGTCAACCGCCACTGGTTACTCTCGCTGAAATGAACTGATAGTGTGCGTGGCATCTGTCGATCTCGAGAGGCCATGGATCTGCGCCATAGAACTGATGGCAGCACCTCTTATGGCTGTACAGGCGCACACGGGAGTGACATTCTCGATTACAACGAATGCATGCAAAGACTCTACGCCGATATCGCCATGTTGTCTTCTTTTCATAACAGTAAATCTTCTTTAAATATCATCCTCGGGATTAACACTGATTTAATCTTATTTCTTCTTCTGAATTCTGGTTTTCTTACATCTGCAAGAGTTTTCGAGAACGAACGTGTAAAAACAGTATTCGTGAAAGAGCACATTGCAAAAAATAAGAACTGAAAAATATCTATATATAAAATACTGTGACTTCCATTAGTCCGTCCATCCGCCCGTCCCTCACATCCTCTAAAACAGCCATACATTAACCGATCGAAACCAAATTATGGGGTGAAGTGCAAACAGGTAAGTGGGAACAAAGAACAATTGGTTTTACTAGGGTGCGTAGCTTAATACAATAAATTTTCATTAATTCATTTGGAAAAATTAAGTTTTATTATTTAAAGTACTAAATACTCCAATTATTTTAAAACCAATTTAACGATTAAAATACTTATTTAATAAAAGTACAACATTGTTTTTTAATAAAAGTATAACATTCTTTTCTTTAAGGTTTTATAGATACAAGAATGCAGTTTCTTATTCGCCCTGCGTTTGCGAAAACTATAAATAAATCACAAAGCCAAACGATTCAAAAAGTCGGAATTTGGCTCCAGAAACAAATATTTACGCATAGCTAGTTCTATGTTGCATGCCCCAGAGTAAGAAATCCTAAGAATTTCTTATTCCCTGTTAAAGAGGAAAAAAGAAAAAAAAATTTTCTTGAAAATATAGTTTACCATGATGTCCTATAAAATTAATTTAATTAAAGAAATTATTAAACCGGGAAGTAGGATTTTTGTCAAAGTGTTTCTCAAACAAATCAGCTTATTTAAATTTCATCGATTGGTTTGCGAAATTAAACGAAACGTAGAATTTGTATATCTCGAAATGTTAGCGATAACTTCAACAATACTAAATACTGTGAGGGTTTGAACACACATCAGGGCGTTGCAAAAAAATATAGTATTTAAAATACCATTATGCTTGTAATATAGGGAAACTAGTGACAATAATAATATTAAGGCGTTTATAATAATCACAAAGGCTCTTGCAAATATAGGAAAATATGAAATCCTCAGATAAAGATGACACCATGTCAAGGTGGTAACTTTAATGAAATCGGCTGGTATATTGAAAAGATTTTTTGTCATTGAATCCATCTATACCTAGTGCCACACATATTGATGCGAAAACTCAATAGTAATAATAATGAAAGCTTGTGACATATGACGACTCTACCCATCATTATTGGCGCACTTGAAATTTTATCTACACGTTTTGTCTTCTTGAATTAAGATGGCCTACAGTAAATATGCTGTTCATTAGTACGGATTGGCTTCTCAGTGGTGTCACCTTAACTAACCATGGAAAAGGTCTACCATGAACGGTTGTGGAGAGAGTGACTATTTTGTCTTTAAGTTTGAGGCAGCCAAGGGTAGATTCTTGGAAACTGCTCCAATCAGAGGCCATCTTATTAGACTCGGTTATTCGACCAGAATATATTTCTAATTGGACCCCACTTGCAAAGTTACGCGCCTCTTCTTTCACCCCGTCCACTATATCGCGCAGATTTGGCTGTGAAGCATGTGCCCTGTATACCCTTTTACCAACAGTATATTTTGCTCTTGAATCCTCGAAACTGCAACATGGTGGACAACTTCCGATACGTATAACGGTCAAATGACTGGTTAAATCTACAGGTGGCTCCCATATTTTTGCTGTAGGTAAATTAATTAGAAGAATTTGTTACATGACGTGTATATACGTCTTCGTAAATTTGTATTCTACTGTCACTTTGTTAGCTGTCTCATTCAATTATGTTGACCTTAAATGCAGATTCTGTGATGAATATCCTGAAATCACTATCTTTCATCAGGTTGATGGATATTAACATAGACCAAATATAAAACTCGGCATGACAGAGTGAGCCAATATCTACACTGGAAAATCTGCAACCTTTACAGGTGTTAAACTGAAAGAAATTGTTATGAACACCACCCATACCCGGTTAAAGACATTGGACCTGTAAGAATTTTAGGGGACTTTACACTACAATCATACGGAACAATCAAAGCTAATCACATAAACCAAAAAATATAGAATGTGGCAATTCCTGCAGAGTATAATGTAGCTTTAAAGTACTTAAAAAAAAACATCAATATATCAGGATTTTCAAGTGGAAATCTCAAAAAATGTGGTACTCGAAGACATCAATAATTTCATTGGGATAGTGGAACAAAAGAGACTAAAATTTAACATCTTTTGATAACTTTTTGTAATCATTTCACCCCAAGTAAGGCAATTAAACAACTAAGAAAGAGATACTGAGTGTGAAAAATATGAGAAAAAGAAAACATTAAGGACCGTGAAGAATAAAAGAAAAAGAAATTAATATGATAACGATTGACATTAAATTTAAATTTTTGAAGACCAATGTTGTCTGGAAAGCAAGCATCCGAAAGAGAGCTCCACAAGTAAGAAGTGCGAGAGAAGAAACTGTTAGCTTAGAACTTACGGTTAGATCTATTTAGCTGTAAAATGATGAGACCTTGCCGCCAAACTAGTACTGCGCTTCAATTCGTAAAGTCTTGGTACCGAAAAGGTAAAGATCATCAGGAAAATATGTATAGAAAAAATATTTATAGAAAAAAAATATTTATAGAAAATTCACGGGGATGCCACACTATGGCAGTGTGAATGTAACTGATGCCGAGATGCCAGGTCAGGAGCAATAATATTTCAGATTTTTCTAGACATATGTTATTAGTATGTCCTACAATAAAAGATAATAATAGCATACTATTAAATGCTTTTTTGTGACCGTACACGGTGCATAGGGGGGCACGGTGGAGTAATGGATAGCGGCTCGGATTGAGCAATCTGGGAGCCGTGTTCGAATTCTAGTCGAATCCATTTTTTTTTTCGCTTACGTGCTAATACCCTTGGGAAAGGTGTGAATCCGCCCCCGCATCTATGAGTAAATAGCGGGACGGACCGGGTTTTATATTTTGGGATGGCAACTAGTCTACGGCAGAAAGAAATGGCAACGCGGGAAAAAAATCTGCATCGTCAGACATGTATTGAATGATCGCCTACGCGGGTATCACGCTTGCCACGTAACTGACTGATACAGTGGATGTGAATAATTAAAACCTGCCAAAGAAATTTGATCAATTAACAACATATTTTCAAATAACGCATTATTTTGTTGTTGTTTTGTTAAATGACATCAAAATGAGATGTTATGTGTGTAAGAAACTGTAAGAAAGCAATTATTTGTAGAATACAAAATTGAAATGAAAGTATTTATGATAGAGATAAAATAATGATTTTTACCGTCTCAGAATTGGGAGAAAAACATCCTCTGGTGCCTTTACGGCGCTAAAGGCTCAAGGGGAATCCAGATTCCTTTCCCAGAAAGTTTTTCGAAACTGCCAAAATTGTCAAAGAAAGACGTAAAGATTAAAAAGCTCCCACCCCACAACACTAGGATAGATAGATAGATAGATAGATAGATAGATAGATAGATAGATAGATAGATAGATAGATAGATAGATAGTTTCTGTCTCCTATTCACTATTTTATACACTAAGTAAGAATATTGTTTTAAGTGCTATTACGTAGTGCATCACATTACATATATGAAACACTGGACAGATATAGCGACGGACAACTTGCTTCGTTGTTATGACAGACGTCTAGATATTTGCAAAAAAATAAACAATACACTCAAATTAAACATCACACCAATTCCCTGGAGAACCTGTCCTCCTTTTAGCTTTTGTTTTTATTGTAAAACCACAAACCTCTGAGTCCAAAGAAGAGACGTACAATAGCAGTGAGATGCAACAAAAATAAATAAATAAATAATTAAAGTGAGTCAAATTAAGCAAAAGAGGGTTGGAAAGCTGTTGTGGTCCGCCTCGTCAAACGTGACTCGTCCTATGAGTGTTGGCTACTGGAAAAAAAAAAAAAAAAAAAAAAAAAAGAAAAAGAGCCTGTATCGTACAGTCTTTCGGTGACGTCAGAGTCGTCAAAACTGAATAAGGCTGGCAAGGCTGTAAAGACGCATGCGCAAGAAGGGCTGTCGAGACAAGCAGTCATTTTGTCTGTCATCCTGTGATTCCCGCCCAGTCGGACACACAAACATGCCGATATTTAGCGTCAAGCACAAGTTTTGAAACATGTCCAATGCACGTTCTTTCCTCGTCTTTTCTTTTGTCTTTTCTTTCTTCTCCTTCTTCTTTATCTTTCAGCTGGTATTCTTACTTTTTATTTTCTCTTTTTCTTTGTTTCTTTCTTTCTCTTGTTATTTTCTTCTTTCTTTTATTCTATTTGCTTTCTATTATTCTTTCAGCTTTTCACTTTTTTTATCAATAATTTTTATTTTCATTCTTTCTTCATATCTT
Organism: Acanthosepion pharaonis; assembly: GCA_903632075.3. Lineage (NCBI taxonomy): Eukaryota > Metazoa > Mollusca > Cephalopoda > Sepiida > Sepiidae > Acanthosepion > Acanthosepion pharaonis. The sequence goes on from CAHIKZ030002889.1 coordinate 350,719, forward strand.
TCTTTCTTTCTTCCAACCATTCTTTCTTTCTTTCAATTATTCTTTCTTTCTTTCTTTCTTTCTTTCTTCCTTTCTTTCTTCCTTCCTTTCATTCTTTCTTTCTTTCTTTCTTTCTTTCTTTCTTTCTTTCTTTCTTTCTTTCTTTCTAGTTTCCACCAATCCTTCCATAATCTTTCTTTCTTCTTTTTTCCTAAATTTTTTAACGGACATTTATCATGTTGCCTCCTTTTTTCTTTACCATCTTTCAATTATCCTTCCACGTTTACTTTATTCTAGATTTATATTTTACATTTTTCTTTTTGGTATTTAAAATTTCATTGATTGTTTATCTTGGATTTGTTCATTCTTTCTTTATCACAACACCTTCTCTCTCTCTCTCTCTCTCTCTCTCTCTCTCACCTTCTCTTTCTTTCTCTCTCTATCCTTCTGTCTCACACACATACACACTCCCTCACTTTCACTTTCTCTCTTTTGTTTTTTCCGGCATATTTTTGATGATCCGCATCGAGTGTCATTTGTTCTTTCATTATATATACTGAAATATTTCTCTCCTTCGTCCGTTTTCTTTCTTTCTTTCTTTCTTTCTTTCTTTCTTTCTTTCTTTCTTTCTTTCTCCAAGCTCTTTTTCTTTTGTTCTTCCTATATTTGTTTCTTTTTTCTTTCTTTAATTTCTTTTTCTTTCTTTCTTTTCGTCAAGCTCCTATTTCTTTCTTTCTAAAACGTTTTTTTTATTTATGTTATATTTTCTTTTTCTTTCTTTCTTTCTTTCTTTCTTTCTTTCTTTCTTTCTTTCTTTCTTTCTTTCTTTCTTTCAGAATAAACTGTCATCTTCTGCCCCTCACCGACCACACAACGATATACTTCATTTTCTTTCTTTCTTTCAAGCATTTTTCGTTTATTGTTTCTTTCTTTATTTTTTTCCCTTTCTTTATTTCTTTTTACTTTCTTTGTTTATTTCTTTTTCCTTTTCCTTGTTTATTACTTTTTCCTTTCTTTATTTCTTTTTCTTTCTTTCTTTCTTTCTTTCTTTCTTTCTTTCTTTCTTTCTTTCTTTCTTTCTCCAAGCTCTTTTTCTTTTGTTCTTCCTATATTTGTTTTTTTTTTTTCTTTAATTTTTTTTTTTCTTTTCTTTTCGTCAAGCTCCTATTTCTTTCTTTTCTAAAACGTTTTTTTATTTATGTTATATTTTATTTTTCTTTCTTTCTTTCTTTCTTTCTTTCTTTCTTTCTTTCTTTTCTTTCTTTTTCTTTCTTTCTTTCAGAATAAACTGTCATCTTCTGCCCTCACCGACCACACAACGATATACTTCATTTTCTTTTCTTTCTTTCAAGCATTTTTTCGTTTATTGTTTTTTTCTTTATTTTTTCCTTTTTCTTTATTTTTTTTACTTTCTTTTGTTTATTTCTTTTTCCTTTTCCTTGTTTATTACTTTTTCCTTTCTTTATTTCTTTTTCTTTCTTTTTCTTTCTTTTTCTTTCTTTCTTTCTTTCTTTCTTTCTTTCTTTCTTTCTTTCTTTCTTTCTTTCAGAACAACATGTCATCCTCTGTCCCTCACCTATCACACCAGTATTTACTTCCTTTTCTCTTCTCACAATTGATCCTGTTTTTTTTCTTTCGTCCCACCGTCCAATCAATACCGGTTTTGTTTAAACATGTCTATTTCTTACTTAGACTTCCTTTTAGCTCCAACTCCTTACTAAAAATATATTGGCCAATCAATGTCGACGTTAACATTCGAACCAAACCAAATTGAACAGACAGACTTTGATCAATGATTGATTATGGACATCATGACAACAAATCTAACATACTAGATGCTTTCATCTCATTCCTCTCTCCTTCTCCTATTTTATATATATATATATATATATATATATATACATACATACATCTATCTATCTATATATATATATATATATATATATATATATATATATATATATATATGTGTGTGTGTGTGTGTGTTTTAGTAAAAAAAAACGACCTTAGATTATTTGCGGATGAAACAAGAACTAGACACCTGTTATCGAATATTTGCCTTCAATATCGATTTATAATTATTACTATAGAGTTATTATTATTATTAATCATTACTATGGAGGTATTATTATGAATCATTACTGCGGAGGCACGGTTATAGGCAATGGATAGCGGCTCGGACTGAGGAATCGGAGAGCCAAGTTCGAATTCTAGTCGAAGCCATTACATTCAATTACGTGCTAATACCCTTGGGAAAGGTATAAATCCTCTTATTCTCCCCCACAACTATGGGTAAATAGCAGGACAGATCGGGTTCTCTAATCTTGTATGGCAACTGGTCTACCGCAGAAGGTAATGCCAACCTGCTGTTGGAAAAATCTGCCTCGTCAGTCATGTATCGAAAGATACATGATCGCCTAAGCGTGTATATATATATATATATATATATATATATATATATATATATATATATATATATATATATATATATGTATCCCGAGGTCGATCAGCGTGCGGCACCTTCGGAACGTGCCTGAAAAACCATATCATAGGTTGACCAAAGCCTTATGATTGAATTTGGGTAGGCGGAACTCTTGGGGTCGTTTATCGCTGTGCAAGCACTCGGCCCCAAGTCATCAGGGCTTGTTCAAATTGTTGATCACGGTAGGATACACGCTCTCTCCGTGAAACTCTATGGGTGTTGAGCAAACACAATTGTGCCTGAGCAAGCAATATGGATTTGAATCCGCACTAGTAGATGCGTATCCTCGAATACAAGTGGCCAGCTATATATATATGTATATTTGTGTGTGCATCTATGTGAGTTAGTGTGTATGTATGTCCCTGAGTGCGAGTGTTTGCAAAATTTTACTTATATATATATTTATGTTTATATGTGTGTGTATATATATATATATATATATATATATATATATATATAAGACATTTTATGTTTATACATTTTTTATAGATACAAATATATAAATAAATGATCTGTTTATAATAAACAGTATTAAACAACATTTGTATCTATATATTGTATCTGTATATTATATGCGCACACATGCATATCGACCTACCATCCTGATATATATATATATATATATATATATATATATATATATACATATACATATATATAGAGATATATATATATATTATATGCGCATATAAGTATATATATGTGTAGTTATATTTAATGTATGTATATATATGTATATATATATATATATATATATATATATATATATATATATATATATATATATATATATAGTGTGTGTGTGTGTATTTGTGTTTTATATATATGTTATATATATATATATATATATATATATATATATATATATATATATATATATATATATATATAGATTATTGTCAGAGTGACATTTGTTACTTAACTGATTGATATTACATTCAGCAACCCGACTCCAGAGTTACGTAGACACAAATATATGCGTCCACTCTTCAGGGGATATAAGCAATTTACTGCTTATATTCTTATGTTCACACATACATATATGCCTTTGCAATTTTACTGTCCTGCTTGAAAAAGAATAATCACATACATGCATATATGTATCTATGTTCACGTATTTGTGTATATTCATATATGTTCCTTGTGTCTTTTGTCTTTCTTTCTTGTCGCCCCTTTCTCTCCATATATAAACTAGCAGTATAACCCGTCTTTGACCGGGCCTTTCATTACTGGGAATTTTTGCTGTTAAATTGAAGCAATTTAAGTTTAGAGTCAGCCCACCCGAAAATCAATATTAGTAACAACATTTGGGTGCAACTGAAGCACATCTCCAAATGCGATGGAGGGGGAGGTAACAATTTGAATAGGGGGTAACCCTGAAAAGGGAACTGGATTATAATAAATAATATCTTTGTAATAATTTAAACTATTTATTTTTATTAAAGTTTTTATGAAAGATATATATATATTCAAGAACAGATAGTGAATAGGAAAACGCTGCTGAGAGTTATAATGGTTAGGATGTAGTGGAGAGCCATTGTCGCTAAAAATTTGAACTCAAAACTGGCACTGAGGAATTATCTATCAAACAAAAAAATTTCATCAAAATTAGAGAAAAACTGTGGAAATACATAAACAACATCCGATTACACACGTACATACATACACATGCACATCTTGAGAATTATAAAGATTTATTTTTCTCTCTCTTAGTTGCTGTCTGTCTCTCTTCCTATCGCTCTCTTTATATATATATATATATATATATATATATATATATATATATATATATATATATATATATATATAATATGTGTGTGTATATATATATATATATATATATATATATATATATATATATACACATATATATATATATATAAATATGTTTCATACGTTAAATTTAGATATATTATACATACACACAAACGTGTGTGTGTTTGTGTGTGTTAAGTTTTTATACGATTTATATATTTACTATGTTTTTAGAATGACTAACTCGCGAGGTGATTTATTTTTTCCTCTCCCCACTTCCTCTTTTCCTTTTTTTTTTTTTTTGTTGTTTTTACTTTAAAAAAAAACAAAAAAAACTTTTCTGGGTATTTCATTCTTCTTAGATTTATTTATTTCCTTGGCATTGGTAATGGGAACAGAGCCACTTCTGGTACCAGGAAAGAAATCTCTTTCGGAAGAGCGATTTTTCCGTCTGCAGATGTTGGCTGGATCTGCCATAATTGAGTACTGATCTTTTTATTTATTTATTTTCGTTTCAGCTCCCTATTTCACTGGGAGGTGATTATATGCAAAAAGAAAACAGGATACTAAAAACAGCCCCTTAATCTTAGCTCGGATCGACTCCATTTACTTCTATCACGGAGCATAACACTTGAACATATCCCATAACCAAAAAGACAACTATCTTCGTCTACGTGCGATCTTCCTTCAGGACATTAGCGATCACAATTTCCTGTCCTTTGTAGCTCTTAATGACCTTTGTCTTTTTTGCCATCTCTCCCAAACCCTGCTCCACCATCCATTCGCTCAAGTTCGTTGAGCGTTGCTTTATACTGGCCCTCTTACCTTCAATCTGTCCTGTGTGTATCAAATTTTACACGCCCTCTTTCCTCGTTATGCGCCCTAGAAATGTCAATTGTCTTTTCATGTGTTCTTTTTGTTGCCATTGTCTCTAGAAGGTCATCGTTGGTCTCATGTTTGGTCCACGGTATTCTCAGCATCCTTCTGTAGAACCACATTTCTATCGCTGCAAGTCAAATCTTCATTATTCAGCATTCACTGCCAAAGAAGGGACTGATACTACATAACCGTTGAGCCCTCTTCTTTGTTTCTAACGATAATTTTCTGTTTCTTAATACTTTGCTCAGCTTTTAGAAGGCATCTTTCGCGATCCCAATACGACTTCGGATTGCCATGTCGTACTTTCCGGTAGGATGCCACCACTATATAATAAGCAATGGATTAAATCCGACAAATATTTAATATATTTTCTGTTTACACGTTATTTTTTATGGATAAACATATTTAAATTTTCTGTTCTTTAACAGTATAAATTACATTTACTGACCTGAATATACGAGAAGTTTCGTAGACGGTCACTCAGCAATCGCTCCGTCCACTCCTCTGTAGATAAAGCAATTGAGTATATATATATATATATATATATATATATATATATATATATATATATATATATATAGTCGACTCTCCGTCGAGATTCGACGTATGAGGCTCAAGCAGATCAGTTTCCAGGAAACCGACAGCCCGACACCGGCACATGAGATTTGATTATAGTGGTGAAGGCCTCGTGCATGAACATCCACACTTTTTAAAAGGCCGAATACAGAGACCTGGTGCACCGAATGCCACAAGGTTCCCAAACGACCCTCCGCAGGTTTTGAATTCAGAGTTGTCCTTCTAATAGACCAGTTGCCATCCAAGGCTATAGAACCCAGTCTGTCCTGCTATTTTACCCATAGCTGGAGGGAGAGGAAGAGGATTCATACCTTTCCCAAGGGTATTAGCACGTAATACGCTTACCCACTAAAATTAACATCCATCCATCTGTCTATCTAAAGTTCTATCCTCTTCTGTCAGTTTGTTTGTTATCGAATTCCTAGGGTTTTGGAGATAGACTTCCACAACCATATATATTCTGAAACTACATTACCCAATTTACTTATTTCAATTTGATCAAAGCAGCTATTCACAACCCCCACTGATTTTCTTTCTCTTTGTTTCAAATTAAATTTTAATTTGAACAAGGGAATGACTCCTATACAAAATATTGGAGAAATCCAGAAGATGGAGGTCACATCAGCAAGATCAAAATGATACAATGTAGACGTCAGGTTGAGCAAAAAATCACCAATCAGCAGGCAGTGCCTTACAATACATATTTATTGTAACAATTCAATTGTCATATCAATGTTGAAATCTGCTCATCAATTCATTCAATCAAGTATTGCATCAAATACATATTAAAGATGTCAGATCATCCTGTTTTTGCACAAATCCTCCACTGAGAAGTTTTTTCCCTTTGATTTAATTTAAATTTAAATTTGAGCAAGGAAATGACTCCTATCCAAAATATAGTACATGATAGCCAGAAGATGGCGATCACATCGGCAAGATCATTGATTTTTAAGATACAACGTGTGTTAGCACGTGCGATACCCTGTCTTCATCAGCCGCCGACCAGGAGTGATCTCACGGTTTCAGTGGCTATGGCGGGACCGCCACCCCTAGCGCCACCAGCAGTGTTTGCCACCAGGCAGGGTATGAAGATAAGCTAACTAATTGTTTCTTTAAGTAAAATCTATCTGCAATGAATGATTTTACTTAAAGGAACAATTAGTTAGTTGAGTAATATTGAAATGCATCGTTTTTCTTCACAAATTATAACAATAATTTACAATCAATCATCATTTTCTTACAAAATGTGTGTGACACACAGCAAAGCGCGGGTAATTCGGCTAGTATATATATATATATATATATATATATACAGTGTAACCCGGATATAAGAGAGTTGTCGCGACCGGAGAAGAAGTCTCTTATATCCGTGTTTCTCTTATATCCGGGTTTGGTCTATTTTATATACATTAACACAGGCTCTAATTTGGGACCAGAGAAAATCTCTCTTATATCCGGGTTTCTCTTATATCCGGGTCTCTTATATCCAGGTTACACTGTATATATATATTAAAGAAAAACAGACCACTTTAAGGTTCCATTATAATAATTTATTTCACCAGAGCCTTTTTAAAGGACGCCGGATCTCTTAGTAGTGTAAGTTTTTGTAATTTAACTGAGAGTGTAATAAAAAGTGGTTAGAGAGACATGGTAGAGTTTAGGGAGGGTTTAATTTAATATCTCTCTCATACTTAGCATTAGGGGAGGAGGAGTGACCAGACCTTGACCTATTTAAACGGTTACCTTAACGGAAGTGATATATTGAAATGGGAGGGGAGAAGGTCTCTGGTGAAATAAATTATTATAATGGAACCTTAAAGTGGTCTGTTTTTCTTTAAAATATTAGCTCTGGATTTAAATTGAGCTCTCAGGATTTCATCCTCCTTGGGACTACCCATACGGATTACCAAGTTTTTCATAATATATATATATATATATATATATATATATATATATATATATATATATATATATATATATATATATATATACTGAATCTCCCGTCGAATTCGACGTATGAGTATCAAGCAGATCAGTTCCCAAGAAACCGACGACCCGACAACAGCACATGAGATTTGATTATAGTGGTGAAGGTTTCGTGCAAGACCAAGCCACATTTTTTGAAGGGCCGAATTATATATATATATATATATATATATATATTATTTATTTAAAAAATATGATTCCAACGCTGGCGCTGGAATCATATTTTTAAATAAATAATTATATTTAGGCTCTACTTTTGTATTGAGGACTGTTTTTTAAAAATAATAACAAAAATACTAAAGAACTTTGGATTATTTACCTAACGAGTTCTTTCCTATTTTCCATATATTTTTACACACACACACACACACATATATATATATATATATATATATATATATATATATATATATATATATATATATATATATATATATATATACACGTGCACACACACATGCACACACACACACATATATATATAAAGAAAGACAGTAAACAAGAAGGGGAGGGAAAAAAAGAGAAAATATTGAATTTTGACTTTGAATATGGTTAGAGAATTTAATCGTTATTAGGTGTCCTAATTTTGTGTAACCTTAGTTCAGTAAAATGAATGTCTTTTAGAACAATATTCAGCAAGCCTCGCCGGCAATATTTAAAAATTGCTATGTTCGTTCAGGACGTAGACAATCATGACTATTCAGAGATTCTTTTATTCTTTTATTATCGGTTAATTGTCTGTAAATTTTGTAATCTACTTTTTTACAGATGGAATGACAGAGTTGTATTTTTGAGTAAAATCTGACGGGTATTAGAAGAAGCATCCCAGATTTTTTGTTAAAGATTTACTTACATATGTTACATTGTTTATAAAGGTAGCAGGTTAAACATTTCAAGAAATGTTGTTGTATAATCAATATATGCTGATGTATTATTATTAATATTAATAGAGACAAGGTCTTCTAAAAAAAAAAGATAAGAGAACTGCTATGCAACATTGGTTATTTGCAAACGATGTCTTTGTTAAAAATAACAACAGTTTAAAATTTGTAGTATTTGATGACGCTTAGGTGGATATTACTTTCTGTGGGAGTTATATATCTTTGGATTATATTTTCCATTGCTTTCTAATCTTTTATTGAAAGTGCATCTGGTTACAGTAAAATAAGTTAATGGTATTTTGTGGAGGTTTAAATCGGATTTATTATATATACCTTTATGATTAATAGTCTGAAAAATAATTTTGTTTATCAACGATGTGATTAGGAAAGCCATTATTAATAATTGTTTGTTTAATATGAGATAATTTCGTATAGAAAATTGTTTTAAAGGAAGAGATTAATTTAACACGGTTCATAAGATTTTATTTATGACTGTTATCTTGTATCGCTAAGGGCGTCCGCTTTGATAGTTAAAAAAAAGAAAGACAGACGTTAATATTGGTAGATATTTCTATGCTGAATTAATGAAGTCCTCGTCATTAAAATCAACAAGGGTATAAAAAATGATTTTTTTTTATTGATGAAGAGTTCATATATATATATATATATATATATATATATATATATATATAAATACTTTTAAATGTTCGGATTCCATTGATGGTTTTTGTTCAATATCTTTCG
>CAHIKZ030002889.1:365000-377500 GCA_903632075.3 Acanthosepion pharaonis
TTAAAAGTCATAAAAAATTCCTTTTTTGTTTATCAACTTTATTGTTCAAACATCAAGCACCGTTACATTTTATTTCATTAAATATAGGTACCCAAAAAGAAGAGCGATACCTAATCTTTAAAATGCCGTTTTGAAGAATGAAAATCTTTCTTGAACCTTTTATTTTAGTCTTAAATAATACTTTTCTATATTTCAAACCGAATCTAAATTGATTGAACTGATTGTTCTTATCATCAGTAAAATCAACAAAATCGTCCATATTGACAAATCTGTCAACCCGACATAATTATCTTTATTTAAAAAAATCTTTCAAAAATAAAATATACTTTTCTGAAACTTTATTTGAGGAAGATTAACTGATTTAAAGTTTAAATAATCTGAATATGGACTTTTTTTTCACAACCCAATATTCTAAAGAATATTTAAAAAAAATGTAATTAAAACATTCGAAACAAAAACAGTATCCTCATTGTATTTTCTGATTTAGGTCACGATTTTAAACAGCTTAAAATTAAATTTTCAATCGTATGTAGGGATTCATTCATGCGTAGCCCTGTGGCAATCTATCAAACTCCAGGTCAGACTACAGCCAGTGGCCTTCGACTTAAAGGCTCACCTTCGTCTCGGATTATTATTATTGTTATTACAACCGTTTACATGCTAAATAATAGAAAGTAATAAATAATAGTATCTCGAGATAATATTATAAATTTTAGAAAATAACTCTAAGCAAGAATTTTTCATTTTGTTTTCGTTGCTGTCGAAACATTTATTTGTACTAGCCAAAAATCTGCCTTGCAAAAATTTTTATTAATAAATATATTTACAAGTAAAGGTGTACAAATGAAAAGACTTGACAACTTTTTACACTTCCCGGAAGCAAACATTTTAACATTTTCTTTCTTTCTTTCTTTCTTTCTTTCTTTCTTTCTTTCTTTCTTTCTTTCTACCAATCCTTCTATTATTACTATGTATCTTTCTTTCTTTGTACTTCCTTCCATTATTTTTTCTTTCTTTCTTTCTTTCTTTCTTTCTTTCTTCCTACCAATCCTTTTATTTTTATGTATCTTTCTTTCTTTGTAGTTCTTTCCATTATTGTATCTTTCTTTCTTTCTTTCTTTCTTTCTTTCTTTCAACTCCTTCCATTATTGTCTTTTTCTTTCTTTATTTATTTCTTTCTTTCTAGTCCTTCCAGTATTGTAACTTTCTTTCTTTCTTTCTTTCTTTCTTTCTTTCTTTCTTTCTTTCTTTCTTTCTTTCTTTCAATCCTTCCATTATTGTATCCTTTCATTCTAGTTCCTTCCAATCATTCCATTATTCTTTCTTTCTTTCTTTCTTTCTAGTTCCTTCCACCATTCATTCTTTCTTTCTTTCTTTCTTTCTTTCTTTCTTTCTTTCTTTCTTTCTAGTTCCTTCCAATCCTTCCATTATTGTATCTTTCTTTCCCTCACTGATATCAAGTAGTGTCAGGTCCTTGTTTTCATGCGACCAAACGAAATGTCCATTATTTATGAGGTATTGGCTGAGCGTAATTATCGTACGAAATAACTAAGGAACTAGCAAAGAGGAAGGGCAAGCCACGTTAAATAATAAAAATATAATCAACCATACATAAGAAAAAATACAAATATATTTTACAAGGTAATTGTTAGGATTCCAGATGCATCTCCTTCAAGTTCCAAAATAACTTCGGTTTCTAAAAATGTTAAAACATAAATAAAACATAAAATGTAACACCTTACTAAGATATTTTCTTTAAAAAAAATAACGTAAAACCTTCTCCCATAATGTTAGGATGACTAGCCCCACCAACCGACTCAGTAACGTTTTGTTTAATTCATAAATGACACGTAACTTACGCAGTTCTATTATCAAAACAATTTATTGTATTCTCCCCTCTATCTCTCTTCCTCTGTCTGTCCTTTTCTCTCTCTCACACACACGTGTACAAACACACATCCACACGCACGCACAAACAAACAATATCATTTTAAATATTTTCTCACAAGCTGGATTCCTATGGACCTCTCCGAACCTTTATCTGTCAAATAACCAGCCCCCCATATCTATTTGTCCGGACACGACGATCTTTTGTTAGAAAACGTGTCTCTACCTGTCGTCTGCTCTCTCTCATTTTACTTTCCCGAATGTGTTATAAAAACCGGCATGTTAATTCCAGTTCTTGATTATCCGCGGTTAACAATGCCAGCCTGTGTGAGCAAGAAGTTTCTCATGTCATTATAGGAAACATTTAATGTCATCATTTGCCTTTCTCTGCGTGGGCCGCTAACGTTTCATAAAGATATTTTGGAAAATGTCAATATTAAACATTATTTAATAAAAATATATCATCAAATAAAAGTAAATAAAATAAAAGCGTAATATTAAGTTATGCTGAATATATTTTTTACTGCGATAAAAGATGGATTAAAACTAGATATAAAATAATAGTTACAATGATATGGGGGGCTAACCCCAGCTGCTCTAAGATAGTATGGGTAAAGATAATAGTAGTAGATATTATAAATAATGAATTATTCCGTTTTGATCGAGTGGAAAAACGGAAAAGACATACCAGAGACGTTATTTGGTTTCGGTGAGAAAAAGAAAGAGTTTAAAGTCTGTTTCAGTGAGAGGATCTTTTCATTTGTACCCCCTTACTTCTTAAAAAAACGACCATTTCACATTTATGATTGTTAATTGCAATATTTTGTTAAAGTTGTTAAGTTCAAATATTTAACGATAGGAGAAATTTCTACCGATATGTGCTTATCCAATCATTACCTTAAAAATTAAGATTCAGTAATTACATTAGTCGGACTATTGTCCTCATTGTCGCCATATTTGTCACGCTCCGGCCTTCTTCAGGTGGTTGGAATTTCGAACTGAACCCTTTATTTCGATCACTTTCGTGCCATGTTTGATGGATGTCAGTTATCAGTTATCACCTGCTAATTTTCCCTCTGAAAGTTCTCCACTGCCTTAACCGGGTATTGAACTCACTGTCTATCACTGGATCTAACCAACGCCTTTATCCACTGTGCCATGTGTCCTTGAGGACATCTGGGCATGAATTTCTGGGTATTATAAACCTAATGTTCCGACTAATGTAAATACTGTACATAATACCTCATCTCAGAAATATAGACAGACTCTGAATTAAGATTCATCAGAGACTTTAAATTGGAAAACAGTGAAATTTTCACGAATATTTCTAGTAAATAATATATAATAAGTAGAGAAGGAGTTTAGGCAACGACATAATTACAATGGTAAGAAAATGCATTCGGAATTAGGCCGTAAGTTTGGCTTCAGTATAAAAGAGAAGTGGTATGAACATCAGCTAGAGGCAGTAGTATAAAATGACAGTTACAAAATATTATAGGATTTCTCAGTCCAGGCAGATCATATCATCGAAGCATGAAGATCCAACCGTATTGTTATGGATAAGAATACCAACTATCAAATTATTGATTTTGCTGTTCGATATGATACAAGAGTGAGTTCCAAAGAAACTGAAAAGATAGAAAAATAACAGGATCTGGATAAGGAACTGAAGAAGATATGGAACATGAATATAGAACTAATTCCTGTAGCAATGGCTGCGCTTGAAAAACCAACAAGAAAACTAAAAAAAATTGGGGGGAAACTCAAAACTCAGACTAACATTGTAGACATCCAAAAAATCTGCCATCTTTTGTTCTGCGACGATTCTCAGAAAATTTTTATTGAGTTGTGAGAAGTCTTGTTGATACCATTCCTTAAAAATAGATTTTCCAGTGTCAATGTACAACACAACAATAATAATAATTTAGAGTGTATAGTGATAATAATTACATTTCTTATGCTACGCCCGTTCACGACAAAGAGGATCATAGCCCTCCACAAATTCCTTTTCTTTATTATTGGGGAATTGCCATGACTTCTTTTGAAAAATTAGGGGAGTGGTTTCCCATAGCCTTCTCCACGGATTTCAATTCAGAGTAGTCCCTCTCTTGTCATTCTTGATATTTAACCCGAACTGGGAGGGGAGAAGAAAAGATAGGTCGTGACTTTTTCAATGGCATCAGTGCAAAGTAAACACAATAGACGAGGTTTGAATTTGAACTCGGTTTTCCGATTCCACTTTGCGTGTTGATAACGGTCACTCTTCCTGCTTGTCTCATGTTGCGAAAAAAAAAGACAAAATACGAGTAAAAGAAGGCCGAAACCATAGAGCACCCAGTGAGGAACGATGTCATTACTCAGTCGTAATTAAGATAGCGAGATAAGCTTGCTAACCATTACACCACGTCAAAGTGCTCTCGTTATAGAGTCTAGGATGCAGTTTAAACAACAGAGAAATTCCAAGGAAAAAGCTTATTTTCATGTATAAAATGCACCTAATTTTAGAGCAAAGAAAATAGCTTAATTTGCAGTTTAGTTCCCGCGCTCAGATCGCATTAAAATTTCCAGAATACTTACATTTATGTGTAATTGTACAGGCTTCATTCGATTCTGGCTTGATAAAATCTACCGTTTTGGAGTTATCGACAGTAAAAGTCCGGATTCATTCGCGTCGTTGGCAGCAGCCATTACCGTCGTTGTTTGTATACATTCGCTGCAGAAAGCTAAACGCGGAAGAATGTAGTTAACGTGCATTTTTTTTACTGATCTTACTTGTCTCAACTTGTTTCAATTACTACGCAATAAAACTATTTACGTACCCTCATTCAATTGTGCGCTGCGTGCGCAATAATCAAGACAAGTGAATATTCCTCATAGCTATTCTGCAGCAAATGTATGTAAACAACATCAGTAATGGCTGTCGCGACGCGAATGAATCCGAACTTTTACTGTCGATAAGTCCCAAACGATAGATTTTATCAAATATCTCAAACCAGATTCGAATGAAGCATGTACAATTAGACACAAATGTAAGAATTCTGGAAATTTTTAATACGAGCTGGGTGCAGGTGCTAAACTGTAAATTAACCATAAAATGACCAAAACTTGTGAAAAAGGAAGAGAAAAAAAAATGGGAAATTTTATTTACTTTTGTAATTCGTAAGAATTACGAAAAAGTCGGTAATTGGTTGTTTACAAAACTTACTAAAGTTGTTTATTGTGAAACATTCATTAATTGTCTTTCAATACAAAACTGTTTTTGATTATTTTTATTTTGAAATCATGCATCATTTTGTACTTTCTTTTTTCTCGTAAATTAAATAATAATTTGGATGATTTCCAAATTCATATAGGTGTTTAGATTGAACAAAATCTGGAAAAAATGTACAGAACAGTACGGGACTTAGATAAACAGTATTAAAGATTTATTCCCCTTTGTTGCAATATACTATTAGGTACATATTATTATCTCTCCGGTTAACAAATAAATTCGATTTGACCAGATTTTGTCCGTCTTAAATCCTAGAAAACTGAGATTAATTTCTATACTAAAGTATAGGACGCAGCAAACTTTAAGACATGATTTTGGATGAAAAAAATCTGCGTCTTATATACACAGGATTATGGTAATTTGTTTAGGTCGGTTGAGTATACATCTTGTTATCACTTGTTGGGCTATTTAATAACTTCGTCCTGGGTATGACGATAAACTACATCCGGTAGCAAAACCTCTGATCGGGAGAGTGGAGGTTTTGAGGAGAATTGAACCACAAATTAATTGCTGTTGTTCCCAGGTCCATCCTGAACCGGGGTGGTAACACCTGTTAGGGTTCAAGCTATGGGCAAATAATTTCCCTCTCCACAACAAAAATCCAGAAGGTCATTTTTATAGTAAAATGACCAAAAGTATATTTTTACAGCAAAATGACAATCAAGACTAAAAAATAAAAAAAGACTAAAAATACTAAAAAAGTATAAAAATTGTTGTGGTGTCCTCCCTCTAAAGAGTCTATGTTGGACTCTTCCGCCTACTATAAGATTAGTAGGAGAAAAGGTCTTGGGGGAACAGTCGACCAGACTGTTCATCTCTGTTGAACTCTCTGCCTCGGCAGAGAGGAATTTGGACGAGGCTTTGCCGCAGGGCAAAGTTTCGCCCGAGGAGGTAGACAGTCCCTGAACCCGTCTAGGCGCATTCAAAGGGAATATTTTTGGCTGAGCCTACGGGTTCGGAGAAGCTCACGTTAAACACGGCGTTGTGCCACATACATTCCTTGTGGGGGGACTGTTAAATATAACAGTCGCATAGATTGTTCAACTGTCCAACTGCGGCAAAGTTTCGTCCGGGGAGGTAGACAGTCCCTGAACCCGTTTATACGGCTTCAAAGGGAATATTTTGGGGCCGAGCCTACGGGCTCAGAGAACCCACAATAAACCGGCCTTGTGCCACTTGTGGGGGTCTGTTAAATATTAACAGTCGAAAACATCGAACGCTGGGTCAACCAACACACACTCACTAGTCGTGTAATACTCTTCTCTTGTACTTACTGTTTAATATATGATGTATCTACAACACTTGTTTTGTTATATCTTTAACCATTTAGTTGGTCGCAACAAACATAAAAGCAATCCAGTTTTTTTATGAAAGCATTACCAACACTATATATTTTGTAGTGAAATTACCAGCAGTATTTTTCATGATCTAAAAACTATATCTCTAAAAACCTTCTACACAGAAGCCATAAAATCATGTTCAGAATACTTAGATTTCGGTATTAAATAATACATAGAGGTTGATGTGCCGCTAAATAAAATAAGCCAACCAACAATTTAATATCTAATTTTGTATGGACCACCATGTGGATCGAACCAAATATTAAAGGTTAACCAACGTAGCCTCGTTAACCATTGAACCACGCCTTGTCGTTATGAACACGCTTGGATAAACGATTATGTTTTTTGTTTGTGTTTTATGTTTTTACTTTTAAAACATTGCCTATCGTCCAGTCCACACACCTAACCGGTCTTTTGAACAGGAGTAGAGGTTTATCCTTTGTTTCCTGTTTAGGATTCGGCTTCCGGTTCCTTCTAAAGGCTGATTCAGCTCTGTACCCCTGACACTTTTTCATTCCTACGCTAATATATGTCTACACAGTAACCCTCTACCTTGAGTAGCTCTTGGGCCTTGTATTGGGTAAAAAAAAACATTAGTATAAAAAAAAGTAATCACTTGTACAAATAATAAAACTTCTCTTCTCTCTCTCTCTATATATATATATATATATATATATATATATATATATATATATATATATATATATATATATATATATATAGAGAGAGAGAGAGAGAGAGAGAGTGAAAACCGGAGCAGTTTTTTGTTCTGATGATGCTCTGTAGTCTACATTCAGTTCTCCCCTGGACTTATATCCTCCTCGGAATTATCCCTTCCAGTTACAAACTAGTAAAACGTGGATATATATATATATATATATATATATATATATATATATATATATATATATATATATATATATAGGGTGACCCCAAAAAACAGGAATTTTTGAAGTGCGTATTGCCAGACATTGCGAGACAGTGACCTTGAGCAAGTAAACATTTCGCCATTTAGAATTCAAGATGAAATTCACAGTATCCAAGCTGACATGTTGCAGCAGTCAATGAGGAATCTCAACAGCAGATTTCAAGAATGCATTCGTACAGTAGGACGCCATCTACAGGACATAATAAAAAAAAATGAAAATTCCATCATTGTTTCTTAAATGGCATGTTTTAAGGTTTCAATTACTATGAATAAAATATTTTTCTTCCATCACTCTTGATTTTATTGGATTGTTAAAAAAGTTCCCATTTTTTTGGGTCACGCTGTATATATATATATATATATATATATATATATATATATATATATATATATATATTTCAATAAAGTTGCAATTAATTTACAAATTCATGAATTATTCATACAAAAAACAAATACAAAGGTTAATGATTTAATTGGCGAGAAATCCATCATCGCGAACAATTCAAATAATATACAAAAACACCGAACCTGTTTATGTATGAAAAGATCCTTGTTTTATAAATTTCTTTTGCATGAGTTCTTATTATTTTACAAGCTTTCGTCTGTTCTTACAGACATCCTCAGGTATGGAATAGATTTTGTTCTTGTTTTACTCTCAGTAATAAGAGGACAACGAAAATAGATGTATTGTAATCCGAAAAATGCTATGAGAAATGTGTTATTGTTTTTGGAGCGTATATATATATATATATATATATATATATATATATATATATATATATATATATATATATGTATGTATTGTGCACATTATGAACTTTTAACTGAAATGTAATTCCAATTAAATGAAGGTTATTTTATTTTGTTCTATAAAGGGCTCAATATGCCGAGGATATAGTCTCATACAGGGCAATGTAATGTTTTTAGATCTTATTAAAACTTGATAAGCAAATGCGTAACTAAAAGTTTCAAGATGATTGCGCATGTGAAACAATCCCCGTCCTTTCTTTGACATAATCGATCGTCAGACGCGCTTAAAATGAAGTCATATATATATATATATATATATATATATATATATATATATATATATATATATATATATATATTTATATATTTACAATCTCTAAATTGGCCGATTATGTACATACTGCCTATTTACAATCTGTAAATAGGCAGTATGTAATACGCCAATAGGCTTCCGCATGCGAGAAATCTATATGAAAAAAAAATGTGCCTACTAGTTCAATCCTTACCGGAGGATACATTTTCTTAACTTAGATTTCTCAAATACGCAGGTCGCTAGACATATTACACACTGATTAATGAATAAATATAAAGGAAGGAGTAGGAACGACAATAGGAATAAAAACAACAGGAAAACTATTCTTTACCAATGCGTTTCGTCTTCTAATAGATATTATTAAGGAAAATGAAAGGATTTTATTTTGCAACAAGTATGTATAAAAAAAAGTAAAAAAGTTTTCAAAACTGTTTAATTTAAGAACACTCAAAATTGATCTTAAGGCATGAAATTCACAGTATCCAAGCTGACATGTTGTCAGCAGTCAAGGTAAACTGTAGGGAATGATAAGTGATGTAATATAATAAAAGTGAGTGAATTTTATTGCAGAATTTTTTCTTATTTGTTTATATATTTCTTTATTTTTCCCCTTTAGTATATATATATATATATATATATATATATATATATATATATATATATATATATATATATATATATTCAAAGAACAATCTGATTATATCTTCATTGCATGAAACCTATTGTTAGGGCAAAGTTACATTTCTTGGATACTTCTGGATTTCATTTCTGCCATAACCAAAGTGTTTTTGGTATCAGATTTCCTTGTATGGTTTGCGAAGCATTTTGTGTCCATTTACGTTAGGATACGTTTATCGCACGATCTTTAATTTTTTTTCTCTCTTCTATGGGCGTAGTTCACCTGGGTGTTTGTGTCATTTTTTGTTGGTTTTTATCTATCTATATCTATATCTATCTATCTATCTATCTATCTATCTATCTGTCTCTCTCTCTCTCTCTCTCTCTCTCTCTCTCTATATATATATATATATATATATATATATATATATATATATATATATATATAATAGCGCACAGTGTGCTGGTGGTAATAAAACAGTGCTCGATGTAAAATAACAGAGGTAAAATCTATAACAGAGGTAAAATCTATACTACTAATAAATATATATTTGTTCCTCAAACATATATATTGATTATTAGTATGTATATATATATATATGTATTTGATTAAACGCAAACTTTATGGGCTGAAGATTGCGTTCAAGCATGAAAAACAGACTCTCACCACTCGGTTTAGGTCTCTGTATTCACATATCAGTACCGCATATTAAGTACTTATTTCCTATAAATGTAACAGACCATAAAAGTATATATATATATATATATATATATATATATATATATATATATATATATATATATGTCGTTAAAAACGACTGACAAGTATCTACGGTTAAGTTTTTTAGTAAACTTTTCTTGTGCTTTCATATATTTTTTTTTAATTTTTCGATATTATGAAGAAAATTGTCCGAATTTTTTTATATGACCGGCGAAAATGGTTTAAATATTCTTTTAGCCATTATCACGGAGACGAAAACACCTATATATATATATATATATATATATATATATATATATATATATATATATATATATTCTTCTCAAACAAATGGAAAAAGGAAGTGACGTTTCACACATGGCTTGCATACAAGCAGGATTGTTCATAACCATTTTCGATTCTCACCCGTCGAAGTGCAGTTGAAATGCACTGAAACCAAGTTGCGTCTTTGTAGTGAGTAAAATTGTTTTGTCTATATGATAAAATTATATAAAGGAATAATATATATATATATATATATATATATATATATATATATATATATATTACTACAAACGATATTATTAGTGGATACTCTTAATTAAAATAGACATCTTTTATGGTTTATATAGTCTCCGGGACATCTGAGGAGAGCTTGGCTGCGATATGTCAATTAAACAAGCCGATAAATCTTGCTAGCCTGGTAGATCATCATTCGCCGTTCTGGCTCTTACCTGAGCTCCAGCCACGGACGCTAGAACCAGCGGATAATACGCAACTATCCCAGCCGCCAGGCAGCGGGTTGTACCCCACACGCATCTGCTCGTAGGCATTCACGAATTGAAAGAAACCACGCAAATTGCGTGTGCGTCTACTAGTGAGCGTGAGAAAGTCCGTGCGTGCGCTGACGAGAAGACAAGGCCCTTCGCCAAAGGAGGTGGACTGATGGGCGGGTGGATCGGGTGACGGGGGTGTTTTTGACAGGTGACAGGGATAGAGAAGAGGGTCGATGTCCACGCCGATGCGTATTTAAAGGAACAAATAAACAGGTCCGTTCATGAAAAAAAAAAAAAACATTTCAAAATGAAAAGACACCCACGCACATCAAATAAGAGTGATAATAGCTTACATACCTATGCGGTTATTGACCTGCACCATAAATTAAAAAAATATATTAAGGGTGCTTACCGTGGCACAGTGGTTCGCAAATTAGTCTCCTAAACCATTTCGCGACCATACTGATTTGGAAGCCCCATAGATGTTCCACTGATATGATCATGTTACAAATAGAGGTACGCTTAGGTAATAACAAATGCACCTCACTGTCATTACCGACCTAGTCATGTAGATTATTACTAGTGGATAAGGAGCTCGATCGTCACTGAATACTATCAACTTATGAATATGCCTTATCCTCGCCGAGGCCTAGCAGATAACTAGTGAGTCTCGCTTTGGAGTACTGGTTAACGATCCAGTCTCATGTATACTAATTTCAATTATCGTTAATATATCCCGACTGTTCTTTTCTTGAGTTCAATTCTCAGGGAAAATTTTACGACAATGATTTTATCGCCTTCTGTGTTCAATATTCACGGTTATTTTAAGACTGGGATGTTTTCGCTTTTTGAGTTAAATTATCACATATATTTCACGAATATGATCTTATCGCTTTTCTGAGATCAAATCTGAGTAGAATTCGTAGCTGAGTTTCAATATGCACGACATTTTCATGACATTAAGTTTTCGCTGAGTTTAATTTTCACGGATACTTCACGTCTATGGTCACATCACTCTCTGACATTGCTCAGATCTGTAGGATATTTCACAACTACGGTCTTATCGCTGTCCTAGTTAAATATTCACGGATATTTCACCATTATGATCTTATTACTCCCGGGGTTCAATCCTCACGAATAATTCACTATTCTTATCACCTTTCCTTGCCGCGAGATAATGATTTAAACAATTTAATACAACAAACCATGTATTCATTAATTTGATCTTCATTGGGCTCCAATCTTTTAAGATATCCATTCGACAAACTCTAAGTTAAGAGTAATTTCCTATTCAGCTTTCACTGCTTAAGGACATCAACCATTGTATAAAAATTGAGCCCATGTGGAAAACTGAGTCAAGCTTAAAAATAACTATTGTAATTTTTTTACGGTAATATTCACCCTGTTCCTGGCCTTGGAGCCACTCGAGGTAGAGGGTTACAGAGTAAGTGAAACAGTTTATGCGGATATGTGAAGATAACGGTTAACCCTAGACTTGAACAGGTTAAGATTGCAGTGATCGAAAAAAAAGATCTTAGGAGTCGGTTCCACAGGGAAGCAGTTCTCAGAAAGAAGCTGTTCGGTTGGAACTTACATATTATCAATGGAATACGAAAGAAGTGAGATTGGTACGCTAAAATGGGCATAGCATGGCATGCCTTAGCCGTGAATGTCAGAACTGTTGGAACTAAAGAATGCAGTTTGTCTGAGAACTTTCCCTTGAAATAACGATAGAACGGCGATATGCCTGCAACATCTCGTCTTTGAGAAAGCGGTTGTATGGTTAAAAAAAATGTGTTGCCCAGAAGGACGCTTTTGGACTCTATCATGACTGTAAATTAAAGACTTGGCAGCTCCTGTCCATATATGGCAGCAGTCATCTATTTTAGGCCTGATCCGGTTCTTGTAAAGGTAGAA
>CAHIKZ030002889.1:382500-397500 GCA_903632075.3 Acanthosepion pharaonis
TGATGTGACTTGAAGGAGAGGGGGCACAGAAAATTTAACATAAATTCATTGTTTTTGAATATGTTTTGACTACATAGTCTGACAGATTTCATTTAGATCTATTTTTGTTAGTTTGTTTTTATCTCTTTTGTTATCAAATATCCTAAAATTTTTCAATTTTGTCATAGATTTTAATAAATTTTTTTTGATATACAAAATTTATATAACATTTTCACGCATACACACCCATGTGTATATAAAGATATATATCATTATTATATATATATATATATATATATATATATATATATATATATATATATATATATATATATACTTTTTATTGTATCTATATAATAAATGCGAATTTCAATGTGTAACTGTGTCACAATTTTTCAACTTTACTCCTAGAGGTCGTAGCCCAACATATCATACCATTTAGGAATCAGGTTGAATCCGTGAACAAATTAAGAACATTCCAGGCCGGATCCGGTCCCGTAATCCTGAAATCTTGGATTCCCATTTTTGATTACAGCGATTGTTTTCGGATTCAGCCATCTTCTACAGCTTCTACTAATAAAATCAACCAAAGGGGCAGAACTCTCCAAATTTCAGTAGTTCATGTTCAATTGAAAATTTACTGTTCTTAAATTACAGCGTTACAAAATAAAATTGTCCGTGTTTTCAATGTTACTCTTAGAGGCCGTAGCCCAACATATACCATTTTGGAATCAGGCTGACTCCGAGAGCAAATCAAAGACATCCCGGGCCAGATACGGTCACGCAATCCTGAAATTTGGGTTTTTCAAATTTTCATTACTGCAATAGATTTTGACGAAATTTTTACGTATTTTTTTTTGCGACAAATTTTTTGTACGATAACAATTTTTATAGCTTGGAAATAAATTTGGGAATAATCGAAATTAATTGCGAAATCCAGAGAAAATCACCCATGATATAAAAATAATTGAAATTAAGGACCTACACACATCAAATTGTTTATAAAATCAAGTGGCTGCAGAAGAATTATCGTTGTACTTTTAAAAGGTAAGCTTAAATATAAACGCAATATTTAAATGCAGCTATCAGTTTTGAGTTCTTCTTTAGTTTATTGCTGCATATCGCATCTACTCCCCGCTACCTATTGTGATGAAGGCCGAATGAAGAGCCCTCCGCAGGATATAGGTTAATGCCGCCCGGTAGGCAGAGTTTAATATATATATATATATATATATATATATATATATATATATATTATGATATAGATAATTATAATACATATATATATATATATATATATATATATATATATATATATATATATATATATATATATATATAAGTATATAATTGGTGTATACGGAATGAATTCCAATAACCAACAATTACTATTCTTAAAACAGTGCTCAATTATTAAAAAAATTATAAGATAAATATGTTATAAAATCGCTACAAAAATAGCCATTTTGTTTCAACACCTCCGGTGTCTTATCAGGTAATGATGTTGAATGTAAAATAAATGGTTTATATAGGATTTTCATAATTATATATATATATATATATATATATATATATATATATATATATATATATATATATATATATATGATATGCATAATTATAAAAGATTTATATATATATGATATACATAATTATAAAGATATATATATACATATATGATATACATAATTATAAAAGATTTTTATATATATATATAATATTCATAATTATGAAAAGATATATATATATATACATATATGATATACATAATTATAAAAGATTTTATATATATATATATATATATATATATATATATGATATACATAATTATAAAGACATATATATACATATATGATATACATAATTATATATATAATTATTATACATATACATATATATATATATATATATGTTTAATCATATATGTGTGTGTGTGTGTGTGTGTGTATTGTAAGTCAGCTTCCAAATTTTATTTTAGATTCTCATTTGTACCATAAAATCCTGTCACATTAACCAGGTCATGAAACTCAGTGCCAGCTTTCATGTTGTTAATTAATTTCAAGCTAGTGTGATTAAAAAGAAAACGTTTTAAAAATTATTTGCCAATTAAGATGGCAAAAGAAAAAATAAGAGAATAATTAATAAGCAATTGTTGAATAACAATGGATGCTACAGACTGCAGACCGTTAAACATCCTGGATAAAATGTTTTGTTATAAATATTAAATTGTTCAGAAAGTACTTCCCTGTTTCTCCGTTATGAATGACTAGCAGCATGGCCCGGCGTTACCCCTGCTTGATTCAAAAATCGTGCGACTCATACAGCAATCGCTATCACTTGACTTCAAATATTTTTGCCCTTCCTTGCCTTTAAAGGAGTGCCCTTTTCCGTGCTGATGTTGCTACATGCCTTACTTCTTGTCTATCTCACACTGCGAATTTTTTCTAAGCTCTATACTAAACATTAAATCCGTTACGAAAAAAGAACTAAACAAAATTAACACAAAACGATCAGATTTAAAAAAGGACTCATAACTGGAAAAACTGAATGAAAAAAAGAATGTTAACAACAAATACTTTTTCACACCTAACCAAGTTCTGCGGAATCAGAATCAACGTTGAGTTTAAGCAAGCGAATGAGCTAATTGCAGTAAAGTGCCATGCAGATTTAAATTTTTCCCACTTGTGACGAAAGCAGTTCTCGATTTTTTTGCATGATAGTTAACATTCGTGTCAGTCAGCTGTTGGCTCTCACGCTGGCCAATAGAATCTTCCTGCCTATTCGTGGCAGCCAGCTATAGGCTCTCACTCTGGCCAGTACAAAATGGCCGCAAACTACATGAAAACTGCCGTAGAAGCCTGAAAAAATCGATTATTTCCACTATCGATGGGAGTTGGGAAATGCAAAGATGGTCTTGGCCTTTCCGCTAACTTGGAGCATGTGCATGTCAATTTTGGTGCAAATCCGTCGAAAATTGCGGCTGTACATTCGTTAAACACACACAAACACACACATCCTGCCTTTTATTGATAGAGATAAGTCAATCAATCAATGCAGAACCAAAGTTGTAAGGTAGACAACTACGTTGAAACTTTATTATCTCCTCTCTCATGCATTTTGTCGTTTCGTGTGCATTTCAGAAGTTTACACCATATGTAGCAGTCATTTAAACCAGGAATAATAACATTTCATTTTTGCATAGCATAGTTACAGGTGATGAAAAATAGGTTTTGCATGTAAACTGTAAACGGAAAAATAAAATAGTAGTTATCACAGAGGAGACACGGATTGAGGAATCGGTGAGCCTAGTTCGAATTCCAGTTGAATCCGTTACATTCACTTAGGAAAGGTATGAATCCTTTTCTTCTCTCCACCCCCACCCCCCGCCAGCTACGGGTAAATAGCATGACAGACCGGATTCTATAGCTTTGGATGGCAACTGGTCTACTGCAGAAAGAAAAGGCAACCTACTGAGGGAAAATATCTGCCTCGTCAGTCATGTAGTAAAAGATACATGATCGCTTAAGCGTGTATCACGCATGGCATATAACTGACTGTTATCATAGCATGAGAAGCCAGTGATAACACCAACAACCAGGATTCTATCCGCTGAATTCGTGTCAAGTGGAATATGCATCCTACATTGAATCCTCTATTAAGTGTGGTGACTTAGTAAACAAGAAAGCATGACAATTCACCCCCCCACTCTGCAAAACGAACCAAAGTGAAAATGACCACTTAGTGGCAAGATTATTTCCCCATAGAGTTACGGCTGGTAAACTCTTCTTTTTTTTTTTTTTTTTTTGCACTTATACATTTCAGATTTCTTTAAGTGTTGAATCAGAAATTTTTTTTCTCTTAGCCTACTGTCGTTGAAATTGGAGGTTATCACATTTCTGATAAGTAATATTCAAATAAGTTTAACTCCCGCATTTTGCAATCTATAAGACGCATTTTGTTCCCTATAAAATATCTCCAAAAACCACCCTCTGTCCTATAAATCGAAGGCCGGTGACGGGAGGTCACTTCTCTTCTAATTATTACATTCTAAACCATACTTATTATAAAAACCCAGGTTGTGTGTGTGTGTGTGTGTGTGTGTGTGTGTGTGTGTGTGTGTGTGTGTACGTTTATATATTGGATCGGATTTCCTACATTTTTCAACCGATTTCATCAAAACTTCACAGGACTACGTAAAATTACCTTGCGGTGGTTCTGATAGCGCCAAAATTGGAAAAACAATTGTTTTTGCACAAAATCAATTTGAAAACACAATTAAGAGGCATCACGAGAATGAAAGGGGGACAACTCATAGTGAGTTATACTTATTATAAAACCTAGGTTGTGTGTGTGTGTGTGTGTGTGTGTGTGTGTGTGTTCGTTTATATATGGGATCGGATTTCTTATATTTTTCAACCGATTTCAACAAAACTTCACTTTTTTTTTGGCAGGTAGTGTTTCTTATTGTCTTGCACACTTTTTTCTTTATTTTTACATTCAGAATGCTTTAAAAATTCCATTTACAAGGCAATTGTTTATAATAAAATTCTATTCAATCGGTAGACTCATAACGATTGAAAACAATGTTTTTGTTTGAGTTTGGGTTTGACCAATTCGTAAAAAAACTAATTAAAACATGCGTGTCCATCAACCTTAAACAATAATCTTTGTCAATTTTATTTTTCAGTCTTTATGATGGTCGATACTTGATCTATCTCTTACTGTCACATCCCCGGGCAACGCCGGGTTCTACTGCTAGTAGTTACTATAAATTTAGTACTTCTTCTCGGTCTGTGATGAATTTGTCCCAGTTAGTCATGTTTTCACACTGAAATATGCAATTCAGTGTTTAAAATTGAGGATAGTGGGGAGGGCTTCATAGTACAAGGAAAAACATCTTTATTTTTCGATTTCTTCCTTCAAAATTATGGAGGGTGGGGTGACTAATGCAAAGCGAAGTTTGGTTCTTCGAAAGAATTTTGGTTGAAAGGAACAAATTTGATTGTCTGTTATTGAACGTTCGAATTGGGCACTTCGAATTAAGACTGAGTGAGTTCGATTCTTACTGAGTGCTCCACACTTTCGGCCTTGTACCATATTTAAACTGCGCTTACAAAATCATTTAGGGCACCTCGACGGTGTGTAATGTTTATCTTCGCTGTTTCTGTTAACTAATTAGTCGTTTTTTCCAATACCATTTTATATATTGGTAACTGCAACTTCACACCTGCACAAACACTGGGTGCATACCTATTTTTGTCGCAGAAAAAATTTACATAATATAAGTTTTCCTTTTTGGCGTATGCCGTATTTTGCTGTTTATAAGACGCATTTTGTTCCCTATAAAATCTCTCCCAAAACCACCCTGCGTCCTATAAATCGAAGGTCTGTGACAGGAGAACACTTCTCTTCTAATTATTACATTCTAAATAGTTACTATAAATTTGGTACTTCTTCTCGTTCTGTGATGAATTTGTCACGATTAATTATGTTTTCACACTGAAATATACTATTCAGTGTTTAAAATCAGGGATAGTGGACTTCATAGTACAAGGAAAAAACCCTTTTTTCTTCGATTTCTCCCTTCAAAATTTGGCGGGGGCGTATAATCGATCGGAACGTCTTATAAGCACCGAAATACGTTAATTGTAATAACAACCATATCATCCTAACTGTTCCCAAATATGCATCATGACAGTAATGAGCGATGGATTACATACGACAATGATCAAAGACAAAAAGGAGTGGATTGGCAAGAAGGAATCTTTACAATAAACCTCAATATGTGTACTACAGGGAAAATATATAATATTGCGCGTGTGGTGAGATCTTCGGATGTATTATTCATTTAAAGTTCTTCAAATAAAATCAGACACTAAATTCATATTTATATTCCCAGCAGCTGCAATGTGTCTACAAAAGTTTGTTTGAAAAATGCTCTGCGGTCGTCAATACGAAAAACTTTGTTCTCCGCCATGTCAACGTAAGGACGCATACGGCAAGACTAACAGAGGAAAAATAGTTGGAACTTGGTTGGCCTATTCCATCCCAGCCGCCATATTCACGGACTTTGTATCAACCGATTATTAGCATTTGTGATCGTTGTAAAACTCTTTGATAGCGGGAAACTTTATCCCATGAAAACCAGGTTCAAGAGTTTATCGAAAGGTTTTTCACATAAAAACCAGCGGACTTTAATTCAAACAGTATAGAAAAGCTGACTCTCCTGTGGCAACAAGTCATTCACTTTTTTTAATCGAATCCACCATAAGCAAGGTAAAACTACAAATACACAATCTTAATCTTAATCGTGTTTTCAAATTGATTTCGTGCAAAAACAATTGTGTTTTTTCCAATTTTTGTCGCTGTCAGAACCACCGCAATTTAATTTTACGTAGTCCTGTGAAGTTTTGTTGAAATCGGTTGAAAAATGTAGGAAATCCGATCCAATAAATAAACGTACAGACAGACACACATACACACACACACAATCTGCGTTTTATAATAAGTAAGATTCTGCTGATATATTGTAAAATATATCAACGCTATTCACTAATTATTAGGTTGAGTCAAATAATTTCCGTTTTTGTTTATCAAATTTATTTATTTATTTTTTAATCGCGTTCACTCCAAGCAAGGCAGTAAAACTACTAATACACAATGGGTTACTGGGTGTGGAATCGTTAGAAAACAGAAACTTTAAGAAAGGAGCAGGAACAAAAGAAGAGTGATCAGGAGGACAGTAGATAGCGATTGACACTGCATTAAAAAATTTTTAAAGATTAAAGTTGACTGGAAAGCATGGAACTGAAAGGGAGTTCCACAAGCGAGAAATGCCAGAAAAGAAACTGTTAGCATAGAACTTACGGTTCTATCTAGCCAGCTCAACTGTGTATTCATAAGACCTCGTCGCCATTCTCATACTGCGCTTAAATTCATAAAGTCTAGATATCATAGCGAAGAGCTCACCTGAACAATTACCATAAAAGTAATTATAGAAAAGGTACAGGGTGGCAACTTTATGGCGGTAGGAAAGAGATTGAAGCCGAGACGCCAGATCAGGACTAATAATATTGCTGATTCTTCTTTGGATTTTATCAAGGATCTCTAGATATATAGCAGGAGTACCAGACCATATGTGGCAGTAATATTTTAAGTATGGACGAATGGTAGACTTATAGATATATAAGATAAATTCTAGAAAGAAAAAGAGTCTAGTATGAAAAAGTGAATCAGCTGACATAGCAATTGTTTCACTGAATTTCTATTATTTTTTTATTCTCTCAGAATAAATTCTTTATACTAGTTTTAACTCGTGAAAATTTCAGTTTTCCTATTTTGAAATTGCTGATGAATCTTAATCGAGTAAGCTCATGGGGAGTTCTACGTCAATAAAATATCAGTAGAAATCGCATTGCATTGTTAAATATTTGAGCTTAAAAACCTTAACAAAATGCTGCAATAACAATCGAAAATATGGATCCTGATCGTTATGTTAAGAAATAAGGACGTACAAATGAAAAGATTTGAAATTGCCAACTTTTCCCATCTCACTGAAACATGTTAAACCCAACATCAAAATCGAACAGCCTATTATTTATGATATATTAGCAGGAGACGTTAAACATTTCTATCTTTTTTTTTTCACTGTAAACAACTAGCGTCTTTGATATTTGTTTATTCTTTTCACTCGATCCAAACTGAACAGTCCATTATTTATGAGGTAGAAGCAGAAGACGTTAAGCATTTCAATCTATCTTTCTTTCTTTTTTTTCACTTAAACCAAGTAGCGTCTTTGATATGTATTTTGCCTTTCCACGCGATCAAAAGGGAATAGTCCATTAATAGTCAGTTCGAATTAACGAAAGCAGGGACAAGCACAATTATTATCTAGTGGGAAAAATACTGAAAAGCACTGCATATAAACTAAACTTCAAGCTAAGTTTGCATGAAATTTGTTAATCAAAGAGATGTTTGATGGATGACAAGAATTCGTTTGAAGCAATGGTGGATATAAAACCGGATTGGAATTGTACTTTATTTTTGACGAAGTTCACTAACAAAGACGGAAATTATTTACGACTCAACCTAATAGTTAATCTCAGCAGAGGCTATTCGAAAGAATAAGCGAAATATTGCAACTATTCCATTAAAAGACGACATAAGCTAATCAGAGGGAAGCGGTGTTTGAACGTACTTAATCCCAAAGTCAAATCGTTGAAATTGTTAAGCTGGACGCATTCGTAAACCTGATAAATTGGTAGTTAAGTTATTTATAAACAAAATACCGGGCCAGCTAACCACATTCAAATGGTCAATGAGCAAAAGTTGATGACTAAGTCAGAGAGAAGCCGTAATCAAACGAGTCCCGGGAGCAGAACGACAGGGTTAATGGCGTCTAATATAGGAAATGAAACGGTAATTATTGACGGTGAGGTGTGAGAGACTTGTCACAGGCCTTCATAGGAAAGTAAGGGCGCCTATATATATGAAAGGGTTCTTTTTTTTCCCCTGTAAGTGTCAACCATCAATGATAGTGTTAAATTTAGCGGCAGGTGGTGACCCATGAAGATAAACCAAACTATCTCTCTTTCTCTCTCCCTTATATATATATATATATATATATATATATATATATATATATATATATATAGGACCATGATATATAAATTTTATATATTAAGGACAGTTTTGAAAGAAAAGATGGAGGACAAACTGGAAAAGTTTTTTTGACGCGTTTCATTATATATATATATATATATATATATATATATATATATATATATATATATATATATATATATATATGTGTGTGTGTGTGTGAAAAGTGTATATAAATATAAATAAAATATATATGTATAATTATTTATATATTATATGCACGGTATTTATTAGAAAGCGCTCAATATCAGAGATAGAGCGAACATATTTGGTTGGATAGATGTGAGTTTGTGACCTGGGTTTCACGCTTTAGCGATCGTTTTTCTGACGATCGCAAAAGTGTGAAACCCAGGGTCACAAACTCACATCAATCCAACCAAATATATATATATATATATGTGTGTGTGTGTGTGTGTGTGTTATATATATATATGTGTGTGTGTGTGTATGTCTGTCTGTCTGTGTCTGTGTTGTTTGTGTGTGTGTAAAATTTCAGATATAATTAAAATATCTGTAAAAAGACAATATTAATAAAGACAAAAGGAAAACTTGCCTTAGCCAAAACGTTTCGACCGCTGATGGACGTTATCAGGCAAATGTAAGGATTTCATTT
The DNA here is from genome assembly GCA_903632075.3 of Acanthosepion pharaonis. Lineage (NCBI taxonomy): Eukaryota > Metazoa > Mollusca > Cephalopoda > Sepiida > Sepiidae > Acanthosepion > Acanthosepion pharaonis. Next base: position 391,754 of record CAHIKZ030002889.1, read on the forward strand.
CGTAACAAATATTTATACCCAAAAGCAAAAATGTTGATAGTTTTTAATTTTTTTTTTTAAATTTAAAAGACGCTCATACATATTTTTTTCACTTAACCTGATGAATATTTATGAGCGTGACTTAAATTATTTTTTTTTAAACTCACAAAAATCTTTACATTTGTTTAAAAAATACATTTGCAAAATAAAATCCTTACATTTGCTTTGATAAAGTCCATCAGTGGACGAAAAGCGTCAACTAAGATAAGTTGTCCTTTTGTTATTATTCATATATATATATATATATATATATATAGAGAGAGAGAGAGAGAGAGATTAGTGACAGTGAGTTTGTGTCTATGTCTGCATGTAAGAAGATAGTATTTTGAACATAACTTTTTCTTTCTGTCTTTCTTTGTTTTTTCTTTCTTTCTTTGCATTGACTTCATCTCACTGACTCTAGATTTCCTACTGTAGTCATTCATGAGATCTCTCACTTCTTTCGATTCATTCCCTCGCCATATCTTCACTCTCTTCCTCTCTCCCCCTATCCCATTATATATATATATGTGTGTGTGTGTGTGTGTGTGTGTGTGTGTGTGTGCGTGCAAGAGAGAAAAAGTTGAATGCTCCACGAAAAAACATATTCGAACATTTAGTCAAATGTTGGTTAGTGCGTCCTACTGACAACTTTTCAACACTCCCCTCCCTCCTCCTCTCTCTCTCACACACACAAACACACACACACGTGTGCATGCGTGTGTGCGTGTGCGTGCGTGTGTGCGTGTGCGTGTGCGTGCGTGTGCGTGTGTGTGATAAAAATATAATTTTAATATATGTTATATTTATGGGAGAAAATGCTCAATATCAGAGATAGAGCGTATGTGAATGTAAATATAAACGTAGATACTGAGGTCAGAACTAAATAGCGACAGTCTGTTTCATACTACAACGCAATCTCCAGGCCATGTGTGGTTATTTTTAGCTATTAAATAAATAAATTTAATAAACAAAAAATCTAAATAGATAAAGTAAATAATAAACAAATTATGATACTACAGTTAACACAAGAAAATCTATTAATAATAATAATAATAATAATAATAATAATAATCAACAACAAAAATAAAGTAATTAATAATAAATAACGATTAAATTTTAACAAACAACATTATAAAATAGCTACAAATAACCGCATTCTGATTCACAATGATTTCTATTCAATAGCCTCTGGAGTAATTTGAAACATAACCGTTACTGATCATCCAATAACCCTCAGGGTAAAATAATAGACCGTATTACCCATAATGCACCACTGACCAGCATATATAAACAGTCGATCTGAAACACAAAACACACGACCAGAAGATTGCAATGAAGCATGAATCACTATTGCCGCTTAGTGTTGACCACAGTGTCCACTTTTATATTTATTTACAAACATTTTATCTCTGATATTGAGCACTTTTACCCATGAATATAACATACCTTATATATATATATATATATATATATATATATATATATATATATATATATATAATGGCTGCACGATTGGGGCTCTTCCCAGTTTCCTAACTTTGGTCTCTCAAAATAATTCTTGCTCTTTTGTTATTCTTCTATTTTAGGGTACTTATTCAGGAATTAATTTATTTCAATTTCTCAAATAAGTTTGTAGATCTTAAATCTGTTTCACTTCCCTTTCACTACGCCTTGTGAGTAATAAATTTATCGAGCCTTCGTGTTTAATACTGTTATCAATTGGCTTTTTCTTTTTTATTATTAAAGCTTCCATTATTTTTAATCTTTTTACAGGTAAATGCACTTAATATATTTATGAGATATTTAAAGAAAATTTAGCTTTTTCTTCATGATTGTTAGAATCAATTGAATATTATTAGTTCTGTTTTTTACCTTTGCAAGAAATACCATACACACACATATCGCTTGAAGATGAAACAGAACTATTGCTTTCAATTTAATTATATAATAAAATTTGAAGTATTTAGCTTCAGTTTTTGAAACATGGTTATTACTGTGTAGCGAAGAAACCATATTTTTAAATCAATTAATTTATAATATTTATGCTCTGTGAATTTACGTTTAGCACTGTTTTGTAAAAATGAAAATAAAAATAAAAACATCAATAATAAACACCGGATTATATATCTTACTGTTCTTTTTTATATATATATATATATATATATATATATATATATATATATATATATATATATATATATATGCACGCATAATTACATATTAAACAAAATAAAATAATAATATTCGTTATTAATACTAGCAATTGATTTGCGTAAAATGATTTAATTAATGTATATTAAACAACAGAATTTCTGCTAGTAAAGGGCAAACTAATAGACTACACATATTTCCTAAAAGCAAAGACCTAAATTTTCGGCTGTGTACAAAAAAAATATATAATTAAATAAACTAAAATAATAATGTTAACTATTATTTCTAGTAATTAATAAATGTATGAGATTATATAATTTAGCTTATATAAAAATTTAACAGAGTTTATGCGAATAAAGTTCTCAATATTAATACCATGAAATACTGAAAAATTACGAAACTATAAGTTGGTCTTCGGTAAGTATTGCAGCTTATTATACCTAATTTAATATAAATATAAATTATATATATATATATAATTTAATATATATATATATATATATATATATATATATATATATATATATATATATATATATACTATTAAATTATATATTATTTATATATATATATATATATACTATTAAATTATATATATATATATACTATTAAATTATATATTATATATATATATATATATATATATATATATATATATATATATATATATATATTAAATTATATATATATATATATATATATATAGTGTCGTAATCCAATGTTTATGTCTATGGTTCATGAATATAAGATTTTTTCTCCTTTAAATATAGTATACCTTAAAACTTATATAATATACATTAAAGTTTATATATATATATATATATATATATATATATATATATATATATATATATATATATATATATATATATATTACAGTATATATAATACATTATATATATATATATATATATATATACAAGCAATAATTCAATTTTTAATGAAACATTATTTCTCATTGCATGAATGTTATACTGAGAGTGTTAACGCGTTTAAGCAGACAACCCCTGTTTTTAAACGGTAAATTTTTCAGTATATTCACATCTATCTATCTAGCTAGCTAGCTATGTAATAAATAGATAATTCTGTAGCGTACTGTTGAAAAAAATTACTACATCAAATACTAATTTTTGTATATTATCTACACTTTTATCAATAAACCAAAGGCTTTGCCACTTATTAGAATGGATATATCGTATTTTAAAACACACTGTTTTATAAATAAAAAAAACCTACAACTATTTGAAGTACTTAGTATCCACTATAATAACGTTTGAAATAGTATACAAATGTAGGTATACAGTATGTATTAAACCAGTATTAATATTCATTTAATATTAGTATTCGTGTAAATCATTTTTTATTTTAATAATTTTATTCTAATACATTTATTAGAATTTTTACGTTTTGATAAATAATAATAAATGTTTTGCAGGTAAACAGGAGTGTGTGAATGACGGGAGCAAACACTTTGAACATTTGAGGGATTATACGTTTATTATTGATATGTTATTAGTGATATGAGTGTATATTCAATACATTACAAACTGTGCAATAATATATATATATATATATATATATATATATATATATATATATATATATATATATATATATAGTTGTATATTTAGGCAGCATTCTTTCGTTTATGCATGTTTCATTAAAAACGACAGACCAGTTACTACGGTTAAGCTTTTTATTTAATTTTTCTTGTGTTCGAACAAGAGCTTTCTTTTCTGGACAAAAGAGTGTAAGAACTGTCCAAATATTTTATATTTTCGAGCGCTTTCAGCTATACCTTTAGCCATTATGAAGGATGATTTGATTTTTCAGCTTGATTGAGTGTGTGCATTATGTGTATGTCTTAGTGTGAAGTAGGGATGTTTTAATTTCAGAATACGGTTAGCACATTGTGGCCTTGTTCGTAGTTAATATTGTTAAGAGCTGGCTTTTGCTTTTTTATTATTAAAGCTTCCATTATTTTTAATCTTTTTTACAGGTGAATGCACTTAATGTATTTATGTTTTCTACTAGTATGTTTCTAATATAAATATATGTATATATGTATGCATATTTTTGTGAAAAATATTCAATAGCAAGCACTGAGAACAACTACTTTACTTCGAACACTTCAAGTCAGCAAAAGTAAAAACGTAAACAAGTGCTGTTTAATAAAACTGACAAGGTGTGTCTATTTAAATTTTGATTGTATTTATCAAATTTATAGTTGTTGCGCATCCCAATCAAAATTTCTTTTACAAACTATACTAACGTCATGTTTTATTTTTGTTTAATTCGGGTACTATATTAAAAATAACTGACCACTTGTATTCGCGGATACCCGTCTATTAGGGCGGCTAGCTAATCCCTATTGCTGACGCTCGCTCAGGTACATTTGTGTCTGCTGAACACCCACGTACTGCACCTATGCTGAGCAGACCTTAGTTACAGTTTCTGGGAGAGAGCGTGTTATCTAGCATGATCAACAATCTGAACACGGGCAGCACACTCAAACATTATGACTTCGTGCTAGCACAGCTATTGACGGCCGCCAAGAGTTCCGTCTGCCTAATTTCACTCACAAGGCTTCGGTCAACCCGTGGTATGGTTTTCAGGCACATTCCAAATGAGCCACACCCTGGGATTGCCGCCCACCAGACCGCTAACATCAGGATATATATATATATATATATATATATATATATATATATATATATATATATATATATATATATATACTTGCTAATCGAAGCTATAGGAGCCACTCTGTCCTGCTTTTAAAACGTTATTTACGTGGAAGTGAATGCAACGAACTCGATTGGAATTCGATTTTCATTTCGATCTGCTCTCTCCACTGCACGAGTGAATACACACACAGACACACGCAAAGAATTATGGTTATTGAAGCAATATGATTATTGCTTCAACAACAAAAACAATCATCAATAAATAAATTGATTAAAAATTGAAATTATTTTAAAAAATGACAATTATGACTTAAGAGCCGGCATCCCGAAATGTATATATATATATATATATATATAAAGGGTGATTGAAAAATAACACCCTATTTTATGTATGATGGACTCTCCCGTCTAACTATAATTTTTACAAGACGGGAGAGTCCATCATACTTAAATTAGAGAGTTACTTTTCAATCACCCTGTAATATGTATAAAGTCACACTTTGCTTACGGCAAAACGCTCGTTGGTTTTACGACTTTAGATAAAAAAAAATGCACTCTACTCGCGTTTATCACATTACATCTAACATTCAACCACAAACAGTCTCTTAAGAAAAATAATGTATCGTGAAACCCTTTGTAAAAAAAAATTAAATTCACAAATTTATTAAACTCACTTTTTTATTAAACTCACCAATACTGATGAAGACTCAAGAAAGTCAAATGCTCGAACCTTATTATTTTCACTTTTTCTTCTGAATGGAACATTCGACAATTCTTGACGGAATTACTTCCTCATATGAGAAGGATTATTCGTAAATTGAAAAATATCAATAAAATTAATACACAAAATTTCTCTCGTTTTTAATAGTTTTTGCCTTTAAAAGATTT
>CAHIKZ030002889.1:400000-407500 GCA_903632075.3 Acanthosepion pharaonis
TCTATCTTCTTATTGTGATCATGATTCTCTAATCTCTATATTTATCTCAATATGTGTATGCTATATATATATATATATATATATATATATATATATATATATATATATACATACATACATAAAGTCTCATTAAAGACGACTGACAAAGTACTACGATAAAGCCTCTTATTTAATTTTGCTTGTGCTCATATAAGTGTTTTCTTTTCTGGACCAAAACTGGGTAAAATAGAGCCACTAATAATAAAAATAAAAAAAGCCTATACTCCTGTACAACTATGAACACGGCCACAATGTGCTGATTGTGTTTGGAAAAAAACAAACAAACATTCAAATCACTCTAGAAACATATTCTACGCATTCAATTAAAAATTAAAAATAAACAATCTTGAAAATGTCCAACAGTCTAGCCGAAAGCGCTCGGATTTACAGAACATTTGCAAAATTATTACACATGTTATATCCAGAATATAAAAAATTTATACAGACATAAGAAATATTGAATGAAAAATTTAATCGCACTATCTTGTCAGTTGCCTTTAATTAAACTTGTATAAAACAATGATTGCTACGCAAATACAATATATATATATATATATATATATATATATATATATATATATATATGAAGAAAATATACTGAAAAAAACAAACAAAAAATCCTAATATGAGATTATGCTGTTTTAATGTTTAATGTCACCGTCGGACGTTTCGGTCTAATAGACCATCTTCAGGACATATTCATAAAACATAATTAATATAGACCATATACAATTCAACATGAAAAAGACGATGGACACAAAAGCAATACCAATCCAAACAGATAACTGCAATGATTGGATTGGTATTGCTTTTATGTCCATATATATATATGCATGTTTCATTAAAAACGACAGACAAGGTACTCCGGTTAAGCTTTTTATTTAATTTTTTTGTGTTCTTGTCAGAACACAAAAAATAACACTAAAAATAATGGAAGCTTTAATAATAAAAAAGAAAAACCCAACTCTTAACAATATTAACTACGAACAAAGCCACAATGTGTTAACCGTATTCGGAAATTAAAAACATCCCCACCACACACTAATACATATACAGAACGCACACAATCAATTAAGCTGAAAATCGAATCATCCTTGATAATGGCTAAAGGTATAGCCGAAAGCGCTCGGAAATATAAAACATTTGGACAGTTCTTACACACCCTTTGTCCAGAAAAGAAAGCTCTTGTTAGAACACAAGAAAAATTAAATAAAAAGCTTAACCCTAGTACCTTGGCTGTCGTTTTAATGAAACATGCATAAAGGAAGGATTGCTGCCTAAATATACAACTATATATATATATATATATATATATATATATATATATATATATATATATATACGCAGAGACGAGATTCACTGAAAAGTTCTCAAACCAACTGAATTGTAGAATGCCCTGAAGCCATGAAACTAATATGATATTCCACATGTTTATTGCGTAGTTCAACACTCTTGTCATGTGATTTTGTTTCTTTAACATTTCCTAAATCGTTCTGATGTTTAATCATTGAAACACTGATTTGCGGAAATGTGTCAGGCCGGGTCCTGTTTATTACTGCCCCACCCTTTGTATATATATATATATATATATATATATATATATATATATATATATATATATATATGTGTGTGTGTGTGTGTGTGTGTGTGTGTGTGTGTGTGTGTGTGTGTGTGTGTATTCCAAAAAATTATTCCACAAAAAAAAAAACTATTATAACTGGTAAATACACAAGGAATATTAAATAAAAACTGAAGATAATCATTGACTGTCATATTTAGCGAAACGTGTGCAAAGAATTCCGCCCAATTACAAAACACACACACACACACACATATATATTATATTTATTATAAGATATTATAATAAAACATGTTGATATCACTGCACAAAAGCTTTCATGTTTCAATTGTGTGATAGTGATTCTACAGGCGATGCTAAGTCACTTACCATCATCTGAAGAAGTCCTCTCACAGTATTGAAACATGAAAGCGTTTGTGTAACGATTTCGACATATTTTTATTATAATCTCTTATAATAAAAACAATAATAATATATTGCTTTACATTGTATTGAGCACATTTTTAAAAGTAAAGGCTACGAACATTTGAATTTTACTCCATCTGTTCATTTTCTCATTTGTGTATATATATATATATATATATATATATATATATATATATATATATATATATATCCCGTCGACAGTCCTGTCGTATTCGATATAAGAGGGTCAAGCAGCTCAGATCCTAGGAACCAACAGCTCGACACCAGCATATGAGATTTGATTATAGTGATTTCGTGCAGGACCATCCACACTTTTTGAAGGGCCGAATACAGAGATCTGGTGCACTACGTGCCACAAGGTCCCCAAACAACCCTCCGCAGCTTTTGAATTCAGAGTTGTCCTTCTCCTAGACCAGATGTCATCCAAGGCTATAAAACCCAGTCTGTCTTGCTATTTACCCATAGCTGGGTGGGGGGAAGAGGATTCATACCTTTCCCAAGTATATTAGCACGTAAGTGAATATCATGTATTCGATTCCTTAATTCCAAGAAGCTATACATTACTCCACTGTACCTCCTTATATATATATATATATATATATATATATATATATAATAAATAAATACATTATTCGATTCCAAAATTCATTCCATATATATATATATATATATATATATATATATATATATATATATGGTGAGTAAAATGACAAACTGGAAAAAAAACTGTTACGCATTTCACCCTTCGGACGAACTAATGAATTTTGGAATCAAATTATGTATATATTTAATCTGAGAATTTCCTTGTATATGTAGGAAAAAGTCTTAACACAAGATAATGAGCTAAAAGCTGAAGGAGGAATTTACTCTGTCAGCTGTAATAATTGTCTGAATAATTACTGAATACGTCAAAGGATTTTAAATCAAAATAAAAGATTATATCAAGACAAAAAGGGATTTTTTTAACAAAACCGCATGCTCAATGCTTGAAACTGACCATAATTTTGATTTAAAAAATGCTGCTTTAATTAAAAGAGAAAGCAGTTTGCTTAGGCGAAAAGGTGTAGAAAGTGCTTTAATTGGTAGATCATCTGCAGTACATTTTCGTCCTGGTTCTTGCAATATTAGACCTTTTCATTTATCATGAGATATTTACTAAGAAAAGTGATAAAAGCTTAAACAAAAGGAAAAAGAAATCTATATGAAATCGGCTAGACTACAGTCCCAAGACACATATATTGAAAAATATGTATTTAATATTTCAGCGACCCCTCTTCTTGTTGCGTATGTTTAGTAGAATCGACATAAACATCACTTTAGTCCGATGAAGTCCTAAAGGGTGGCACACGAAAATTTTTTACACTTTGTCATAGATATTTCCAACACACACACGTATATATATATATATATATATATATATATATATATATATATATATATATAGAGAGAGAGAGAGAGATAGATAGATATGAACATACTTGAGATAGATAGATAGATAGATAGATAGATAGATAGATAGATAGATAATTTATATATATATATATATATATAATATATATATATATATGTGTGTGTGTGTGACTTTGTATGTATGATCAGTACTGAATACTGAATTTACGTTTTGTTGCCAAACTCTCTCTCTCTCTCTCTCTCTCTCTCTCTATATATATATATATATATATATATATATATATATATATATATATATATAAGACTCAAAACACTAATATTTCATGGTTATAATTTATTACATTGAATCGTAATCACGGTTCAATCCATCAGACCTACAAATTTAAAATGCTTTTTGAATTTTAAGGTCTGATCAATTGATCCTGATTACGATTCCAATGTAATAAATTATAACCATGGTATATTAGTGTTTGAGCCTTTTATATTATATTCTTGCTCTGTCCTGAACATTGACCTCTATCAGGATTCTATCCTCTTGGAAATTTACACACATATATATATATTGACCACTAATATTATTTTTTTCTCTCTTTCTTTGTTTATATATATATATATATATATATATATATATATATATATATATATATATGCATGAATCTTTCTGTTGAAAACGGCCGACAAAGAATATTTAATTAATCTTTTATTGAGTTTTTCCAGCAATCTAACATTTTTCGTTTTTACGTGTTAAAGAATATAAGAATTGTCCATTTTTATAATTATTTCGAACACTTTCGGCTACTTCTCTAGCCTTTATTAAAGATGTGTTTTTGGATGGTGAATTTTTACAGTGTGTATTTCGGATGGTTTGTGTGCTTCTTGGCAGTCACATGCTATGCGCGGCCAGTTGACCAGGGCATGATTTCTATTTTTTAAAATACATTTAACACGCCATCTCCTCTACTAAATAGTGTGAGATTGATAGCGGGAGAATAAAGTTTAATAAGCAGTGCCTTCCTAATGACATGCTGTGTACGACTATGTGACCGGAAAAGGATCCTTGTATTATCAGCCAGAATTTTCCTTAAAGGTTCTTGGAAGATATAAGTTAATAAATGTTTACTAATCACAGTCTGCTGCGACAAGCCGCATGTAAGACGACTACTCAGTGAGGTAGTGGTGTGCCCGATGTAGGTCATCTGGGAAATGTTTTGACGGAGGACTGAAGGTGTCATGCTGAGACCCGAAGACGGATTGGGATGGCCAAGAATGCGTTCCAAAACCTGGGCAGAGTATTGCGAGACAGGTGGATTTCTTTGGTGACAAAAAAAGAGTACTGAGATGCTACGTGACCTCTGTCCTCCTATACGGCAGCGAATGCTGGACAGTCTTCTCAAAGATGAAGAAGAGACTGTGGTTCTACAGAAGGATGCTAATGACATCATGGAGCGAACGTGTGAGCAATGATGAGTTCTTGGAAAAGGATGCAAACAAGGAGAAAGCTTATACTTAACATAAGGAAGGGGCAGATGGAATTTCTGGGACACGTAATGAGAAAAGAGGGCCTAGAGAATTTGATATGCACAGGTCGAAGAGAGGGAAAAAGAGACAAAGGAAAGCAACGCACGACATAACTGGCGGGCTTAAGCAAATGGATGGCAGAATGTGGTCTAGGGGAGTTGACAGCGGCACAAAACTTATTGAGAGCCTACAGGGATAGGAGGAAATGGAGAGCCAAGATGGCCTACGTCCTGAAAGGACACGGCATATAAAAAGAAAAAGAAAACAGAATCGTGTACAGGGCTATGGAATTGGTACACTATGTTGGTCAATGCTAGTTTAGATTTGCTAGGGTTATTTCGGCGTCGTGTATTTTTTCTAAGAATAATTTTATTCGCTTATCAATGATGTAGTTGAGAAAATTATTGTTGACTAGTATTATGCGTTTTAGTTCACCGAGAAATATTCTTTAAAGAGGAATTTTTGTATGTTCAATTTACGAAGTTAGTTATCACTGCTATTTTATATCTTTCGTTGCATCGACTATCATAGTTTAGAATACACAGGTTCATATTAACGATAATTTTGTATATCAAGAATAATTTTATGAAAATATACAAGTGGTAAAATATCTCGGGTGTCACGTTTTGAACTACGGTGATGTGTATGTATGTTGTGTGTACACGTGTATGAATTCGATGGGAAGCTGAAATTAAAAAAAAAAAAGAAAGGAAATTTAAAATATCAGAGTCCCCTCTCCAGACTCCTGTAATGACGTCAACGTAAACATCACCTAAGTCCGGTGAAGTTCCAAAAAGCGTGATACGAAAAATAATCCCCACTTTGTGATAGATTTTTCTAAATATATATAAACATATATATATATGTATATAAATTTAAAAGTGGACATTAAGGTCAATACCCAACAGCAACATTCTGTTTCATGCTTAAACGTAATCGTCAGAACATGACGATTGAGTTTAAGCATAAAACACACTGTTTCATGGGAAGATCTCTGTTGTGTTGTGTTTTTTGTGCCGTCATTTTGCAAAATGCCTTTAATGACACCATGGGCCCGAAGAAAGTAATTGGAAAGAGCAATTTATTTGAGATAAGAGTCTTTTGAGTTAAGAGATCGGTCTTGGAGCGAATTAAACTCGTACATCAAGTCATTATATATATATATATATATATATATATATATATATATATATATATATATATATATATAATATAATTCACATTATGTACAAGGCATGAGTGCTACTAGCACGCAAGGGGTTGCAGAGGATTTAGAAACAATAAAGAGGCGTGTTTGAGAAAAGGATACAGAGAAGGACGGGGAACAAGATCAGGTATCAGAAGGATATATATATATATATATATATATATATATATATATATATATATATATATATATATATGAGAGAAAGAGAGAGAGAGAGAGAGAGAGAGAGAGGGAATATTTTTTTAAGGAACTTTCAACTCTCTCTCTCACTTTAACTCTTAAATATAGCATACCTCAAAACTATATTTTCATCATAAACATTCACGCACACATACATATATATATATATTAAAGTGCTCAATCTCAGAAACAAAAGATTGTGCCTCAGAGAAATGCTAATGAAGTAAACGATCAGTGAAGAAATATACGATTTTCCAGCGAACTTAATGTTGTGACTAAATGTGCAAACTTACTGTAATTTATAAACCTATATTACCTATGCATACATGTTCTTATCAAATAGATAAGAACATGTATGATTATATGTGTATATATTATGCTTTCCAGCTCCACATACTCTGTAGAAGAGACAGTTACTTACACAAAAACACATATATTTAATTTATTTTTGTAAACATTATTTTTGATGAACGCTCATATTCGAGTAGAAACTTTGTCTTTTAATTAAACATTTTTTATCCAACTAATTCTACTGGGCAGAATATTCGAAAAATCTTGTCAATACGTAGGTACCTTCACGAGATCGTTAAAAAAAGAGCATAGCATGATGAAAAAGACGCCAAAATTGACGAAAACAAAAAATGTTATCGTCTAAATGTTTATGTTATTATTAAGAGAAAATATCAAAGTATTTTGGGGGTATTTTTTTACATTTTTTAATCGTTCCAAGCACGTCCAAAATTTTCGTTTTTTTTTTTTTGATTCAGCAAAATTGACAGATAATTGAGCATGGCAACCATTTTTTCTATCTTATAAAAAAGAAATGAAAATCTCAGTTTGAAATTCTTTTAAAAATCATTTATCATTTCTTTCAAAACTTATTGTAAGAAACTCAGAAATTATAATGTTTATTTAAAATATTTTGAACCAAGCTGCACCGAGATGATGAATGACACATTGATGGACCCCGTGATAATTTGTTTTACGGAAGGAGAAAAGTGAAATTATTTAGATTTAAGGGAACAAATTATTTACCTCGTTATTTTTAAGGAAAACTTTCAGCGCTCTAATTTTTTTGTTTTTTGTACTTAACTTTTACCTTTACGTTTACGATGCTTTATGGAAAATATAAAAAAATTAA
>CAHIKZ030002889.1:412500-425000 GCA_903632075.3 Acanthosepion pharaonis
ATGTTACTATAGAAAAAAATCCAAAGGACAAATATCGGAAGAAAAAAAAAATTAAATATAAAATTTTATAAAAGTAAATAAGCGGTGCTTAATCGATTGCAATATATGTAAAAAGAATTCCAGATTACGAATTTGAAAATTATTTTTAATTGTTTTGCATTTTAAGAAATGGCGTCGGATGAACATATTTGTTTTTGCTCGCGTGGGGGGGGAGGACAATTTAACAATTTAAATGAATTTACAAAGTAACAGCATCTCCGATTGTTCTATGACATTTAATAGTAAATATTTTCTTTTAATATTCGTGATTTGATTGCTTTTGATTGCCAGCTCAGTTTCCTGGATGTCCGTCTAAAGTCGATAAAATGACGTGTTTACACTGCACACACACACACACACACACAGACATACATATATATATATATATATATATATATATATATTCTTAAATTATAATATATATATATATATATATATATATATATATATATATATATATATATATATATATATATATATATATATATATATATTCACAATGTTTTTGTATGAAAAACAATATATACATACATACATACATACATATAATATATATATATATATATATATATATATATATTCGTTTTAGTAAAAAAATAGTAACCGGAAAATTCTCCTGTTGGGTTATCTCTCTTTCTCCCTTTCTTTCTTTCTATTTCTACAGACACTAACACATATATATATGTATATATATATGTATATATATATGTATATATATATATATATAGCTAATATTAGTGGTAAATATACACATACATATGCAAACACATATAAATATATATACATAGGTGCATACACATACATATATATTTTGGAATAAAATTTCAAGAGGATAGAATCCAGGTAGAAACTTCAATGTCCAGGACAGAGTAAGGATGAAATAAAAGGCTTAAACACTAATATTCCATGGTCATAATCCATTCCATGGAATATATATGATCCAATTCATCAGACCTTTTGAATTTGTAGGTCTGATGAAATGGATCGTATTTACGATTCCAATGGAATAAATTGGAATAAATTGTGACCATATATATATATATATATATATATATATATATATATATATATATATATATATATATATATATTAGTGCAAAATAATGACGTAATAATGTCGTTTTTGACGTTAAAAAATATGTCAAAAAACGACATTACTACGTCATTATTTTTGCACCGACCTAATATATATATATATATATATATATATATATATTATACGATAAGTAACAAATAGGAATACGTTTATAAATTTATCGTTTTGCTTTTTATGTGTGTTTCATTACAAAATGAAATATAATTCTGTTTCTAATGAAGCTTACATAAAAAGCGAAACATGTTAAATTTATAAACGTTTCATATTCGTTTCTTATCCTATCATACTGAAGGATTCTAATCTGTATTTGATCCCAGTTCATATATAAATACATATTTTCTGTTTATACGTTATTTTTATAGGTATAATTTATTTAAGTAAATGCTCGTTTTTGTTTTAATTAAACAGTATTGATTACATTTAACGGCCTAAATGTTCGAGAAATTTCGTAGAAATTTATAAACAGCAATTCGGACTTAACTAACCAGACACTTCTCTGAATGATCAAATGAAGCTTGTTCCTATAAGTGTTACAGGTTCGATTCCCGTTGGAGAGCTCATAGTTTCAACGAAATTTTTTGAACATTCAGGCCGGTAAATGTAATCAATACTGTTTTATTAAAAAACAGAGCCTTTACTTAAATAAATTGTATCTGTAAAAATAACGTATAAACAGTAAATATATTAAATAATTGTCGGACTTTATCTATTTCATGATAATATATATATGTATATAATATATATATATATATATATATATATATAATATATATATATATATATATATATATATATATATATATATATATATATATAAGTGAATATATATATATATATATAATTTCTCTTTATATATTCTGTGTGCATGGAAACTGTTGCATCAAATGGTGAAGAAGAATATATATATATATATATATATATATATATATATATATATGATGAAAAATAGTTTTAAGGTTTGCTATATTCATGGGCAAAAGTGCTCAGTATTCGGGATAGAGTATGTGTAAATATGAATATCGACACAGATGTCAACACCAAACGGCAAAAGGAATAAAGACTGCAGTTAAAATTTTTGCCTTTCATATAAATTAAATTAAATTTAAACAAGGGAATGACTCCAAATTATAGAAGGAGAAAACCAGAAGATGGAGGTCACATCAGCCACATCATTTTGAACAAAGGAGATACAGGGGAGGTGAGCACAAGCCCTCCAGTGAAAGTTTCTCCCTTTAACTTAAATTAAATTTAACTTTGAACAAGAGGATGGCTCCTAGGGTACTTGGATAAGTATATTTCAGTTTGATCAAAGGCGTCAACGGGGGCGCCCCCACCAGTGAATTTTTTCCCTTTGATTTAAATTAAATTTTAATTTGAACAAAGGAATGACTCCTATCCAAAATATAGAAGGAGAAAGCCAGGAGATGGAGGTCACATTGGCAAGAACAAAATGAGACAATATGGACGTCAAGTTGAACAAGAAATCACCAATCAGTTGGTTGTGTCTTACAATACATATTTGTTGCGGTAATTCAACTGTTATATCAATGTTGAAATCTGCTCATGTATTGCACCGGATACATATCAATGGGGTCATAAATATGTTGAAAATCCAAAGAAAATGATTAAATCCATCATCAATGTTTTTGAAGATGTACATTACATACATGCATCTTATACAATAACAATATAAACAATAATCATTTTTAAAAAAATGAAAAATTTCTTGAATATTATGCATTTACTTTCTACTAGACTGAATTATGACACCGTGTCCGCCACATGCTTTGATTAACCTTTCAACCACCTGTTGAACATTCATGAACGTTCACAAATTTAAAAGGCCTTGATAAACCAATGAAATCTTAGCTTTTGTATATAAACACAGGCAGCAAAATAAATTTATATTGCCTTGACAAAATTCCTGAGAACAAAATGCGTCAGCTAAGAATAGTTTTTCCTCTTGTCTTTTTTTTATATATATATATATATATATATATATATATATGTGTGTGTGTGTGTGTATTAAAAGATTTTGTTTTCTTTCTATCAATAATACTTTGTCATTTATCTAGATGCAGAGATGTATAAAAGGAATGGTATAGAGAGTTCAGATAATATTGCACAACTACTTATGCCATGTGTCTACCATTTTCCTTCTTATTAAAAGACAAAATCAAATAAAATCAAAATATCAATAGATTAGAAATCTGTTGGAAGTGACCTTTTATTAAAAATTCATGTTCCTGCAAGACAAACTATCTGGTGCTCCACAGCTTTTTTTCTTTAATATCTGGAAAATGTGCATTACCATAGCCATCCTTGTGAAAGACAATGGAGTGCTTTCAAGTTGTCCTAGACTAATTGACGAGTTTTTACCAATAGATGGAGGGGGTAAGAATAGATGAATTCATGCCTTTCCCAAGTGCATTAGTGCAAAGTGAAAATAACAGCTTTAGCCAGAATTCAAACTTGGCTTGCCAATTCCATTTTTTGTGCCAATAACCTTTAAGCCACCCACACATCCAATTGCTAATAAATAGCCTTAAATAATACAAAAATACAAATATTTGGTGCTATACACAATGTTACAATTGTCAGTATCAAGTAAAAGCAGAAGACATGAATATTACTGTAACAGAGATTGTGTTTATTATTCTACATCATAATTATTATCAATTACTTTTAATAAAAAAAGAACACTGTCTATAGAAAACTAGTCTTGTTAATTCAGTCTCTTAATGGCACTCCATGTTTATAACAAAAATAACTACCTTTTCATAAAAGAAAAGGACAAAGGTTTTACTCTAGTAATACTAATAGTTTCAAGTTTCAGTTATTGGTTTGTTTATTTGATTTTTTTTTTTTTTTATTATAATCATGAATTTTAGACTAACAGAATATGGTGACTTCCTGGAGATTGAGCAGGAGCAAGTCTCTCTGAATTCCAAAACTTTTCTCGGTACTTTTTTCAATTTCAATAATAGTGAATAGCTTCAATTTTTTTCTTGAATTTTCTCCGCTTCCATTCTTTTTTCTCAAAGGTTTTTGGAACAGTTCCAAGTGTAATGCTAATTACCAAGTACACAATTTTCATCTCCATATCCCATTACTCCCCCTCACCAACCTCAATTGCAAGGTCCAGGTATTTATTCATATCTTCACTTTTTTTGGGTTCTGTCAGCTGTCAGATTAGCTACATCGATTTTTTTTTTTTCTAGAATGAAAAAATCTGGTCTCCCTCTCCGAATAAAGTAATTTGTTCAGAATTTAAAATCTGCAAAATTTGAGTTTTAATATTTTCCAGGATATCTTCTGCCTTGAGCATATATCAATTGTCCACTTTGTGAAATCTGAGTCGTTTGCATAATGCCCAATGAATCATTCTAACTTCAATGCTGCTTTTGTCAAACTTCTGAACTCACTTAGGGTTTTTAGAACAATTCCTGACACGACAATTTTGATCACAACCCTGAATTTCATGACCCTCAGTGTTCTTCATTTGTCAAAGTCCTCATAATTTTTTTTTTTCATCATTTTCATCTCATTTGATTTTTAGCTGGTAGTTTGTCAGATCAGAAATCACATACTATTTAATATCAGTATTGGTTGTATAAAGCTTGAACTGAATTAATTTTATATTAGTAGATAAAAAATATTGTCCATTTAGCTAGAAATAAAATGAACTCAAAGCATTTCATCAAGCTGGGAATAAGGAAAAAATAACTAAGGATATTAATACTTTCAACATCAAACAACATATATTACATAATGTTCCCTTTTTGAAATTCTCACCTCATCTTCATTTTGTCCTCTACAAAATGTTAAAAATATGTATTTTCTTGTGATGCTAGTTAATCTCTAGAGAATCCCCATAATCAATTCTTGGTCTGCAGAATCCATTTAAAAAAAAAATGCATGCACCAAAAGGTAGGAAAAAATTGATAAACATACTGAAGAAGGTGATACATGGCAAAATATACAACCTAAGCAAATACTCAAATGAGGTTTGCATTAAAATACATCAGGTTTAAATTGTAGTATAATGTTCTAGAACCTCAGTGGCCCATACTCATCAGGCAAGGTCTCTTTGGGAGGAAACTAGAATTAAACACTGGTACCTGAAGTATACCTATGATGGAAGTGCCAAGAGAGCTTATACCTAGTCATAAATATACAAGTGACTTCCACTTCAAAATTTGACCTTTACCATGTTCTATTTGATTGGTTATGCAGATAGATATCTACAAATGTCCAGAAATTAATGGCACACTGTTATAGTCAAAGTTTGATGGTGAAGACAAGAAATTAACCTTTCACTATTTCCTCTGATGTGCTGATGGTCGTCTTTTAACAATTTCTCATCCAAATTTATATAGCCACTCTTAATTACTGTTATTTTTCATTAAACTCTTACTTTTAAATACAAGCTAAAATGCCCAAAACAGGAATGAAACCACATCTTGTCATCAAGAATTTCAATATTTAAAACTTCAATAAAAAAAAAAAAAAAAAAAAAAAAAGAAAAAAAGTGGGCTTTTAAAAATATAAGAAGCTGAAAAGTTTTCAGCTGGACTCAATTTCCCAAAATATGATCAAACTTGGGGGGGGGGTCTGTTCATAGTCGGTGGAGAATTCAGTACTTCTCTGTAATATACATTGTCTAAAAAAAAAAATAAATAAATAAATAAAATAAAAAATAAAAAATAAATTTTTTAAATTTAAAAAAAAAAAAAAAATAATTTAAATTAGTCACCAAATGAATTTTTATAGCAATGGCATTAGTAACCAAAAACCTTTGTTACATACTTTTGGCTACATCTGATAAGTTATTTTAGAAAAGTAATTTTTGAATTTGGTCAACTTTAACAAACTATCACATTTCTAGAATATTTATTCTCAATGACTACAAGATAAACAGATTATATATTGAAAGCAGAAGAAACTGGGGGGGGGCTTGCAAATAACCAACTTAAGAAAATGGATGGCAGATAAAGGACACATGGTGTAATGGGGCAAGAGTTACTTAAAGCAACAAAAAGGCAGGAAGTTGTAGAGAACAGTTATTGTCAAAGTCCTAAAAATGTGGTAATAATGGCACTCCACAACTTCTGGAACTCTTAAATAGGTAATTGTTAAATGATACCAGTTTTGACATCAAACTAACTTTCAATGTCTTTACTTCAGTACTACCAAGCATTAACATTTTTTTCAGATAACCTAAAAAAAAGGCATAAGAATTTTTTCTTGTTATTATTTTGCTTAGGTAACTTCATGAGATCAAAAAAAAAAAAAAAAAAAAGAGCATAGCACGATGAAAAAGATGCCAAACTTGACAACAAATAAAATTTTATAATCTAAATGTTATTATTAAGATAAAAGATCAAAGTATTTTTGGGGTATTAATTAAAATCTAGCACATCTGAAATTTTCATTAAAATCTGTTTTTTTTTCAGTCAGCAAAATTGACAGATAATCAGTCATGTCAACCATTTTTTTTACATTTTATAAAAAATGAAAATCTCAATTTCAAAATTTTTTCAAAATCAATTCTAATTTTTCATAATTAATTTTAAGAAAAATCAGAAATTAAAATGTTTATTTAAAATATTTTGAAACAAGCATAACTTAGTTCCTGCACCAAAAGAAGTATTTGAAAATGTAAAAACAAAGCAGGTCATAACATTTCGCTATCACTAGACAGGTGATGATTGATGATTTCATGACATATTGACAGATTACATGAGGAAAATTTGTTCATACGAAGGGAAAAGTGAAATTAATTATTTAGATTTTGAAAAAATTATTTTCACTATTTTTAGGAAAACTTTCAGTGCTCTAATTTTTTTTTTTTTTTTTGTACTTAGCTTTAACCTTTATGTTTATAATGCTTTATGGAAAATATATTATAAAAAAAAATTAAAATAAGACTGTTAAGAGTGAGATTAAATTTCATAAGAAAGGTATCTAATTAATTTATAGGTACCTTTCTTATGAAATTTTATCAGAAGTGTACATAAAATACTATAATTTTATGTACATTTATTACATTTTACTGTGTTATTTGTATTTCCATTCATTTTATTATTAATTTTGATATTTCATTTATGGAAAAAATGTCATAACTGAGATTAATATAAAAATAAGATCATATAAATTTCATAAGATGATACTGATACTTGTAGGTACCCTTCTCAGTTGAAATTGAAAAATCAAATTAACTTTTCCACATGTGTTTTGCAAAAGTAAAAGCCTTAACATCGGAGAACAATGCTTAACTCAAATAATGCAACTTAATTGTATTCTGGTTGGTCTTCTGTACTTTATAATTACAGCCTGTATTATAAACACAAAATTACATTTTTAATTACTGCGGGTTTTCTGATTGGTCAAAATTATACAATTTACAATATGTAAAAAAATGATCTATCTCATAAGGACATTTATGAAAATGGCTTTTAACTAATTTTATAATATTTCAACTTAAATGCAAAAATTTATTATAATTAAAGAAATAACAAATAATTGTATTAAAATTCATTTTTCATCAAAAAAATTTTTTGCTTTCAGAAAATATTGTCCATATTCATAAAAACAACTAAAACAAATAAAAGCATTTGAAATTAAATAATATCTTTTGTTTTTTGAGTTTTGTATGTTACAATTCAGAGATGATTTTCAGAGGTGGGGGGGTCCAATTAAAAAACAAAAAAACCTGATTTTATTCCTCAAAGCCTTGTGCTTTTAATTATTGTAATTACTAAAGTGGAATGATTGAATTTCTAGAGTTTTCATAAAATTAGTTGGGGGGTAATAAATATAAAAAAAATATTTTTGCCATGACTTTAATAAAAATAAAACATTTATAATAATTTCGGTCATCTGTGAATAGTTTCTGAAAGTTTCATTAACATCCGACAATTATTTTTATTTTTGCAAGATTTTCCAAATTAATGTGTGTCATACAAAAAAAAAAACATGCTAAAAATTGTATATGTTATTTTACTAGTTCCAGTGATACAAAGAGAAACAAGGATTTTTAAATCAAAATTCAGAATGTTCTAAAAAGAGGGAAAAATTTTGAAAAATAATTAAAAAAAACTTTGATCTTTCCTCTTAATAATAGCATAAACATTTAGACGATAAAATTTTGTTTTCGCCAAATTTGGCATCTTTTTCATCATGCTATGCTCTTCTTAGCAATCTCATGGAGGTACCTACTTTAACACAATACTTATATTAGAGTTTTAACCTTTTTATCTGATAGCAAACCAATTTATTTTCAGTAATAAAATTTATTAAAGTGGTGGGTTTATTGATTTCATTAGAAATAAGAAATTAATTGTGTTGTTCAAATTTAACACACTTTAGTAATTAATATTGCTACATAGATTCATGATGTAATTTTAAAATAATAATTCTTTAAAAGGATTATTTTAAGATCCTCAATTACAGGTATTAGTTACAGTGGCACCTCAACTTATGAACACCTTCACTTGTGAAAAACTCACCTTATGAGCAAAAATTTGTCAGAAATTTGTTCCCACCTATGAATTAATTTCAACTTATGAAATTAATAATGGGCTTCCTGCCACTGCATTTCAAACTAGATATTTGATATAAATATACCATAAATACTTTTTAATCTTATCTAAATATACTGTATTCTATATTTTTATGTTTTATATATAATAATATAATACTTAGTATTATACAGTATTACAATACTTTTTATACTGTATTGCACTCTACTAAATATTTGCAAATATATTTTATAATGTATTTTTTATTCTTCTATTGTTATGTTTTATATACAGTGTACATTAATATATTTTATATACACTACTGTATTATGTTATTATAGAGTACATATTTCAATACAGTTCCATCACACTAGATGCAGCATGATGCTACAAGCATTGCATCATTCTGCTCAGTCCTCTTTATTACCTGATAGAATAAATATTTATATATATATATATATTTGTGATTATATTATATATATATGTAAAAAGAAAATTAATAATGTGCAAACATTTATGCATTTTAATGAATACAGTACATGTACATTTTATTTAAATTTATTGAATTAAAAGTAGGTAAAATGATAATGCTGAGTTCATTTCATTTAATCTCTGTATGTAATGTAAAGTATGCTTTAGTCTAATATACAGTGTATAATCAATGAATTTTAAATTGATGTCAGTATAGTACAGTAGTAAAAATGTATAAAAATTTATAAAGTTTAATTAGAGTAAAATAAAATGTATAAAATGCAGATACAGCACATAAACTATGCAGTAAAATAAACTACACATCTGGTTCAGGTTGATTTGTACGATACATTTCACCACTGCAATTTGTTCCTTTAAATTTTTCTATACAGTTACTGTACTGTATATATTACTGAACGTGTACAATAAATTTTAAATTTTAGTGGCTAATTTTTTGATAATTTTTGTAGCCCACAATGTCACCCAAGAAGCTGGTTGTTACTAAGAAGAGGAAAAAAATATCCGTGCAAATGAAGAAGGAGCTCATTCAGAAGCACAAAGAAGGTACCTGTGTTTCTGACCTTGCCAATCTATATGGACATTCAGCATCAACAATTTGCACTATCCTAAAGAACAATATAGAAATAAAAAAAAGCTTGATGTAGCCAAGGGAGTTAGCATAATTACCAAGCATTATTCAGAAGCCCTAGAAGATATTGAGAAGCTGTTTTTGGTGTGGATGAATGAGAAACCGGTGATTCTGAGTCTGAAGATATTACATATGCAAATGCAATTTTTACATGGATCTTATCAGAAAAATACTAGGCATGTCTTTTGAAGATGAAAATGCATTTAAGGCAAGCTGAAGATAGTTTGAAAAATTTTAAAAGAGAACCAGCATTCATAGTGAGACATGGAGAGGCTGCAAGCTGTGATAAAGCTGCCTTGTTTCAGAGGTGTTTTGAAATTACCGAAAATACAAACCTGACCCTAAGATAATTTTGGATGGATCACTTCAGTATTTTAAATTGCTTAAATCTTATTGATAAAGCCTGGGAAGGTGTCACAGTGATATATTTATTTACATTATTTGTGTATAATCTTTAAAAAAAAGTACTTTAATTTTGCATAAAATACAATTTTTATTGATTTTTATATCAATATTTTTAGGGCTTGGGATGAATTAATTTTAATTTCTATAATTTTAAATGGAGAAAATTGTTTCGACATACAAAATTTTCAGTTATGAATCCACTCTTGGGACGAATTAAATTCATAGGTCAAGGTACCACTGTATTTTGTTTCTTTTTAGTTTTAGATGTTAAAGAACAGTCCACATTGCAAATGGTAATGTTTTGTTCACTGACTTGTTTTGTATTTTTCAGATCTTCAGCCAGTGCATAACTCAAAAGGAAGCTACCACTTTATGCATTCAGCTTCTACAAGCTTTTGCTGTGTGTCTACAAAAACTTGCTTTTATGCAACACCACATTTGTACAGATTCCAACAAGTCAGTTCTGCATAATTCTACTTTATTAAAAAAAATGACCAATTTAAAGGAAAGACCATTCTCTATAAAATATTGTATTTTGTTATTTATATTCAATTAAATATGAATTCATGAAAATTATAGTGCTTCACTATCAAGGATTTGAACAGTAAATTTTTATTAATTTGTTATCTAATATAGACTCATATTAGAATCACATGGATTTGGCATGATTAATACTTAGGGACATCCCTAGCAATGTTCTTAAATTGTCATAAATCTAATGCTGTTCAAATACAAAGACAAAATGTAATGTGTATTATGCCTTTGGAATTATGTACATTTTTGCTAACATGTATTCATTAAAGAATTTTTTTATGCAGTATAAAATATTTGACTATAATTACAAGTCAACTGTTTTATAAATTCTGACAAAATTGACTTCAAGACCTTTGAAGTTAATTGTCCAATCTAAGAATATTGACTCACTTAAAATACATTTATCATATTATTTAAACAACACAAATTAAAATTTTCATTAAACTATATTGCAAGAAAAAAAGAAGAAAAAATTTTTTAAAAATATGGATTTAAAGAGAGACTAGCATGATTAATTTCAAGAGACTTGACATTTTTATATTATCTGCAAAGGTTGCACGACTATTGAATAAGTTTAAAACAAGAAAATTTTATGCATTTACCATTAACTTTAAGTTTTTTCAAAGAATTTTTTAAAATATCAGAGAAATTAATGTTTTGTCTTTAATACAGCATTTGTGCACTGAGTTAATTAAAAATTGCCTTATTTTCAATTAAAATTTTTTTTCAACATTTTCCAAAATGGAAAAAAATTTATTTTTCTGACATGCAGTACATTTTTAATCATTTAGTTAACTATATTTAATCAGTTTCTTCATCAACAGACATTTTTAAATAACTAAAGAATAGTAAGGATTTTTTTTTTTTTTACCAAACTAGACAAAAAAAAAATTAGATCTTTATTTTAACAGTTGAAGTGTGTACAACATGAAATGTCATGATAAAAACTCAATAATAAGATGAAATTAAAATAGTGATGAAGTAATTATAGTAAAAAATAGTTCATAAAAAAATTATAAAAAACTAAAACAGTTTTATTGTTTTGCAGATCTGATCCCCAATCTGATTCAGATGATGCCATCCTCCATTGGTAGTTTTTATATATCCAAATATGTATTTGTATAAATATTTTTGCATCTTTGAAGTATAAAATTATATTTTTGAACTTTACTCTTTAAGATATTATAAACATTTACATTAAAAATTCAAACAAAAATATTCAACAAAATTTTATAAAATATTTTAATTATAAATGAAATTTTAAATTTTAATTTTGCATTCTTTCAGAAATGCAAATTTAAAATTACGATACAGAAAATTATTTTCAGTTAGATTCAAATTTATGACATTATTCGGATGAATTATATTTATTTTTTATTTACATTGGAAGGACAATTTAACAATTTAAATGAATTTACAAAAGTAAAAACATCTCCGATTGTTCTATATGCAGTTTTTAATAGTAAATATTTTCTTTTAATATTCGTGATTTGATTGCTTTTGATTGTCAACAGCTCGAATTTCCTGGATGTAAATTCTAAAGTCGATAAAATGACATTTCCTGCACACACACACACACACAATTCATATATATATATATATATATATATATATAAGGTGCCCAAAATTATAATATATATATATATATATATATATATATATATATATATATATATATATATATATATATATATATATATATATAAGAAATATTTTGTATGAAAAAATATATACATACATACATACATAATACATATAATATATATATATATATATATATATA
>CAHIKZ030002889.1:435000-452500 GCA_903632075.3 Acanthosepion pharaonis
CTGCGCCCAAAGATGGCGTGTCATCACCTCATTGACTATGGAACCTAGTTTACTCCGTTGTGCTAGATGTCTGTTGGCCCTACAAAACGTTTATCATCTCTTTAAAAAGTTTTGTTTTTAATACTGCTTGGTCTCTAATCAACAGAAAAGCCTGGTGGTGGAACCGGTTTAATCATCTATAACCTGACTATTCGGCATGTAGTACCGTTTAATATACATACACTATTTTATTCATACCTTAGAAAGAAAGATAACCACGGCAACGCTACGAGTCCTGTGACACATTATGGTCGTTTTGGGTACGACATATATTGAAGACGCATCAGTAGTAGTGTGTTTTGGAAAAGATAGCTTGACGGAGAGAAACCCTCTCCAGACATTTTTTTCCTCCGCCTAGACTGGTCGCCCAAAAAGCTATATTCTGCTATTTCCCCATATCCGTTGAGAGAGACGTTCATACTTTTCCCGCGTATAAGATGAATGCAACGAATTCGACTGTAATTCGAACTCGGCCCTCCGGTTTCTCATTCTGTTACATCATTTCACATCCACGTAGGTGATCGCATTATAGATAGATAGATATATGCTCCTGAAAAATTATTTCGGTTGAGCTTTCAGGGAAGAAAGTGTAAGTTTGTAAACAGTGACTAATACTGCTACTAATGCAATACTCTTCGATAAAACAAGTCGAGTTCTCTCAGTCACTCGCGTGTTTATCTAAAAGATAAATACGTTTAAATTCACCATCTTCACTGTCGTGCGCCAGCACCTCAGAGGTAGATTTTCCGACTGACGCCAATTCAGCTGGGTTTCGATCCGCGCTAGAGGCAACCAGATGTCTAGTCACACTGATGAGCTGTGATATAGCGAAACAGTCTGTCTGGGGATGACAATATATATATATATATATATATATATATATATATATATATATATATATATATATACTGTTGTACTATTCTCTTTGACAGATTTAACCTTTCAACCTTTGGCGTCGGAATCATTTTCGAAGCGTCTGCCATTTTCTATCCCTATGGCGTACAAGATTTTAAATATCTGGGAAATTTTTTAACAGAGGATGGAAAATGTGACACCGAAATCCGAACATGTTTTGGAATAGCAAAATAAGCATTCTAAAAGCTAAGCAAAGTATTAAGAAACAGGAAAATTTCGTTCGAAAAAAAGAGTGCTGAATTTATGTGATCTCAGTTCTCTTGTATTGCAGACAATGACTATCTAGAACAGATTAAGAGAAAACTTGTCAACAGAAATATGCTGCAACAGAAGGATACTGAGGATACCATGAACGAAGCGAGTAAGCAATAAGGAAGTCTAAAGAAAATAGAAACAAAAAGAACACTTATACTCAGAATCATAAAGAGACAGATGAATTTTTTTGGATGCGTAATGAGGAATGAGGGTTTAGAAAATTTAACACTCACAGGGTGGAATGTATGAGTGACAGGGGAAGGCAGTGGGATACCTACCTGATGAGCTTGTTTGACTGGATGGCAAAACTAGAAATGGGAGGGATGGTTGGAAGACATGTGTTACTAAGAACTACAAAGAATAGGAAATTGTGGAGAGCCATGATCGCCCAGGATCTGAAGGCACACAGAACATAGATCTCTTTGCGATATCACGTCTTGAATGTAATGAAAAGTACTGAATCAGACCACCGTATAGGAATCGATGTGTCCTGAAACAATTCCACTCGTTCTCCTAGTGTTTCTCTCTTCCTTCTTTCAACACCTTTAATATCGCACTTAAACTTGACAGTGTCCAGTCTCACCCACTTGGTTCTTCATTGACAGTCCGCTTGTTGTGACCCCCCCCCCCAATAAATAAAGGAATCCTTGATTTCTATGGCGACCCACTGAGGCGACAAGAAAAAGCTCGGGGCTCCTCCCCCACGACCTTTTCAGAACACTTGGCTTTTGAGTGACAGTTCGTTTGTCACCATCCGCCCAACATACCCAATTACAGTATAACCGCGATTCGCTCTTCCGTCTCTTGATTTTTTTTTTTTCATGAAGTATCGCTTTCCAAACTGTCTTTATTCAATAAACAACTCTTAGTATTCGACGTAATAGCGTATGAATTTCTCAGATAAGGCGATGCACTAATATGTTTTTTTGGGTGGGGCGGGATGTCTAGTTCCTCTTTCATCGCATATCTGGCTTCTTTACGTTACCAACATTTTTTTTTTAAGCATTTCACCCCAAGCAAGGCGGGAAGCCACTAGGACGCAAGGGGTTACAGAAAAATTAGAGCAAGATCAGATAGGAGTGATAGAAGAAAGGATGATGGTAGTGGATAGATCAAGGCAACTGGAGATGTCGATTGACATTACACTTGAATAGCTGGAGATTATAGCTCACAGGGAAACGGGAAAAGGGAAAGGGAGTTCCACAGGCGAGAGGTGCGAGACATGAAGCTATTATAGTAGAAGAGACGGCTACATTTAGGAGTTTCGACAGTGAAGGGGTGAGAGCGGGATGCCAGCCTCGTAAGGCGCTGGAACTCATGACGTCTGGGAACCAGCGAATGCAGCTCCTCGGAGCAATTTCCATGAAAGTATTTGTAGAACAGACAGAGGGAGGCGACGGCGCGTCTGTGAGAAAGTGACTGTAGACGAGACGCCAGGGCAGGGCCAACCACATTGCATATCCGCCTCTGGAGCCTATCAAGAACCCCGAGGCAAACAGAAGGGGCTACAAGAAGGCAGAATATATGGTTGTCTGCAAAAGAGACAGCCCAGCATACGAATTACAAATTGGAAATGTCAAAATCCACAAATATAAATATCTACAAAGACTTTTAATAGCGGACGGGAAATCCGACTCCGAAATCCGAAGGCACACTGGGATAGCTAAAGATGCCTTCCGAAATTTAAGCAAAGTATTAAGAAACAGGAAAATATCGTTAGGCACAAAGGAAAGGGTACTGAACTGTTATACAACATCCTATATTGCAGTAAATGCTAAACAATCTCATCGCAGATAAAGAAGAGGTTTAAGGCAACACAAATGTGGTTCTACCGAAGGATGTTGAGAATGCCATGGACTGACCACATGTGTAACAACGAAGGTTTAGAGAACGTGAAAACAAAAAGGACACATACTTTTGTATCAGAAACAAACATTTCAAATTTCTAGGGTAGATAAGAGGAAAGAAGGCATGGAAAATTTGACACACACATGACATATTGAAGGCAAAAGGAGCAAAGAGGGGAAAGGAAAGCAGCGAATAAGCTACGTAACGCGTTTTTATAAATGGTTGGAGATGTTGCACAAACTTTACTTAGGGCTATAAAGAACAGGAAGTTGTGAAGAGCCATAATCGCCAACGTTCTGAAGAGCTACGGCACAGAGATATCTTAGATATAATAGTCTACGAAAAATATAGATGAAGTATTTTCTTCATGACAAATTTTTATTTGTACTTTTTAAATCTTATCAGT
Organism: Acanthosepion pharaonis; assembly: GCA_903632075.3. Classification (NCBI taxonomy): domain Eukaryota; kingdom Metazoa; phylum Mollusca; class Cephalopoda; order Sepiida; family Sepiidae; genus Acanthosepion; species Acanthosepion pharaonis. The sequence goes on from CAHIKZ030002889.1 coordinate 438,464, forward strand.
TTTTTTAATGTATACAAGCGATCATGGCTCTCCACAGATTCCTTTTAGTCATTATCTGTGAATTGCTATTCATACTTCTGAAAGACAAGGAAAATTATTTCCCGTTGCCTTTTCCACATTTTGGAATTCAGAGTTTCCTTTCCTATGATTGGTTCCACTCAAAGCTTGAGAGTTCAGTCTACTCTGCTATTTAATTCAACCTTGGGAATAGAAGAGATGAATTCATGCCTTTCCCAGAGGTAATAGTCAGCCAGTTATGTGCTATACGTGATATAGGTGATCCAGTTTTTTCTGCAATAGGTCGCCATTTCTTTTAGCCATTTACCCATGAGGTTATTATGAAGGTTATATTGAAATAGATTGGAATATTATGAAATTATGAAGGTTATATTGAAATAGATTGGACGACTACACATTACAGAATATCTATCGCATATAAATTTATCCAGTACCGAACTGGAAGCCCTTAACTTTAATTTAAAATTCGCCACCGGGATTTATAAAGGAAACCTAGTTGATACAATAGTTAAAAATCATAAACACAACACAGAATTCACACAAAGGTTTCAATCAAGGAATAATGACTTTCATTCTAAAAACGAACAATGAAGGAAGAATACCACAAAGATATTTAAATGCAGTAAGAAATTTAGCAAAAAATAAGGAAATTCACATCCTCAAACAGAAGTAGGATTATTATTATAAATACGAACACATAATAAAATTAGTTTGGTTTGGTTTACGTCATATCAACACCTCAATGGGTTATTTAATATCGACAAGATTTTTATTGCTGGAAATGCGTTTTTTTTCAAAAATGTCTTGCTGGTAATAAGTTTTTACAAAGTATTTCTGGTATTCAAACCTATTTTTACACTTTCATAGTGTTTTGACCCCAGTTTGGGGGTTAACTATTTACCCATAGCTGGGACCCCTAACAGGTGCTACCACTCTGGGACAGGGTGGACCTGGGAACACCAGCAATGAAGAGATGGTTCTACACTCCTCAAAACCTCCTGATCAGAGGCCTTGATGTTGGACGTAAATTATCGTCTTACCCAGGACGTGGATGTAGTTTATCGTCATACCTAGAATGTGATAAAATTAATTTACTACTCATTGATACCCACACAGATAAGAAAATAGATAAACAAAAAGGAATAATTACTGAAACACAGAAATTTAATAAAGAAATTAGAAAACCAAAGAATAATGAAAACAAATCATCGTATAATCTAATACAATATCATCCTGGAACACCCAAAGCCGGTATTCCGATACACCATATTATATCAGATATTGGTAATACTTCCCAGAAACTGGCGAAAGCAATAACAAAAATTTTAACCCCTCTCTCCGAAAAAATCAGTTCCTCACATGTTAAAAATTCAGGCAAGTTGGTTGAAAAACTACGAAGAATAAATATGACAAACTCAGGGCTAGTGTCGGAGTTAACTCCTCCTTTAGTTCGTTAACCCTTTCACCAGGGGTCTCTCTTCCCTGGCTATAAATAGTCGCTGACCCTTCGCCTCTTCCTCTTTTTTCCTCAGGCCTTTGGGCCGACACCTGGAGGTAAATCTCTCTTTTTCCTCAGGCGTTCAGCCTTATCACCTCGAAGATGTGAACGTTCACAGAGATAGCGTTTCCCAAATGCTGGGAACACGCTAAGAACAATACACACACACACGTACATATATAATATTCACACACACACTTTGTCCTTTGTAACTGTTTCCATGTAACTTGTTATTAATATATATATTTGTATACATATATTATCGGTCTTGTGTTTGTTTTTCTTTTGCCTTCTTCTTTGGACTTAATTAAAAGTCCAACTTTCTCATGTAGTTGGGTCGGCTAGCAGGAAAATTTTAACCCCACATGTGTTTCTTCTACTTCTACTCAACAACATCACAGCTACGGTCCACTGCACTAGTTTAGTTGTCTCTGTAATAGGGTACTAAATAAATACAAGGTCTTTATTCCACTCCCCTTCAATCGATTTGAGATGTTATCATCCTTTGCTGATAAAACTGGATGCTTTGCCCGCAAATTCTCCTCAAACTCTACTCTTGATTCATACAAAATATCCCTGCTTAACTCCCCATTTAGAACTGATTCTCTGTTGAGTGATATGCATATAACCGCTTCTAAGGTTTCTGCTATCATCTTTAACCTTGGCATCTCTGTAACAGTGTCCTCCTGAATTAGCTCCTGTTTTCTCTGAACTGTATAATAAATGACTCGCTACCTCCTTATTTCCTGCTTGCTGGAAGTCATCGTCTGTTGTTCCATTTTTTTTCTACGCAGACGACACTATCATTTACTCCTCCATCGATAGTAAGGCTGATCAGACAGATAAAGATCAAAGTGGAAGCTGATGTACAAAACGATCTTAAGTCCGTCATTAACTCGATCAAAAGATAGCTTGTCAATTTTAACTCGTTCAAAACTAAACTTCTCTCTATTAATCATCTGAGAGACCCCTCTGATGATATTCTTCAAGAAATTTACTCACAGCACATTCTCAAGCTAACGTTCTCAGTTGACACGACCTTAAAAGACTACACTGAATCCATCGCTAGAAAGTCAGTTCACTGTGTCGGGCGAGACAATTTTTCTCTTCTAAATCTATCTTGAATATCTATGTCTACCATTCGTCCACGCTTAGAATATTGCTGCCATACAGGGTCCAGTTCCCCTACTATTACCTAGAGCTCTTTCATAAGATCTAAAGTAGAAACAGCAATATAATTGTTCCTGATCTGGCGGCTAGGATTCGGTCATTTTTCCATTGCCGTAAAGTTGCATCTCTGTGCCTTTTTTTTTATAAATACTTTCATGATAATTGCTCGGTTGAGCTCTTTGCTATATCTTTGTATTCATATTGTAATTACTCATTGGAGTTAACTTTTAGAATTGTTGTTTTATTCCCCTCTCCCCCCACAGACATCGAATTGCAAATATGGGGACTAGTTAGTATTTTCATAGAGACAAAGAGGTATTATGGTGGTTGTAGTAAGAAAGGTACGAATGAATGTGTTGTTTTGGTGTAAGGAATATTGTTTCGTAAGATCGGGTCAGTGTTTGCGGCTAGCTAAGTTATAGTTAAGACAGAAGAAGACCGTCCTTTCCCCAATCCCCTTTTCGGCCTTGTGCCACATTTCTGTATTGTACAGAATAAATATTGCTCTTTGCTATACTACCTAGACTGTATTAATTTAAGTGCAATACACGTCTGGCGTCGAGATCTCATCAATTTACACTTAAGCTAGCCAGATGTAACCGTAAGTTCTATGCTATAAGATATTTTTTTTACATCGCTTGTGGAACTCCGTTTTCGACTTCTTGCTTTCCTACCAACTTTAATCTACAAAGAAATAATGCAATGTCAATCGCTATCTACTGTCCTCTTGATTGCTCCTTTCTCTTTCTCCTCATTACTAATGCCCCTGTTCCTAATTCCCCTACACCCTATACCTCCTTGCGTGATAGTGACTGTACTGCCTTGCTTGGGGTAATACTAATACAAAAATGTTAAATCACTTTATACTAACGTTCCTGTTAAGAAATGCTTAAATCTTTAAAAGAAAAAAATCTAACACAATCAAAAATAAACTTCTTCTTTTTCCCCCTACCGTTAGACCAGGTGTTCGGAAAATTATCTGCAAAAACTTTTATATGAACGCTATACGACTGAGAAGGAAATCAATGTTTTTGGTTAGCTGGTAAAATCTATCTATATATTTATTTATTTATATCTCTAAATATTTCAATCTATTTATATATGAGTCTGTTTACATCTATCTATCTCACCCTGTTCATATATATCACAACCTCTCTCCCCATATACATATATATATATATATATATATATATATATATATATATATATGTGTGTGTGTGTGTGTGTGTGTGTGTGTGTGTGTGTGTGCGTGTGTGTGTGTGACGTCTGCCGAGAGGCGTGTACTGGCTGATATTGACTGTGATCCGGAGAGGTTAAACTCCGCGATAACAACACATGTAGACTGTCGTTCGGAGTTTCCGTGGCAAGTCTTTTGCACCGTTACTTTTTTATCGACAGATCCCAAAAGTGCGGATGGTCCGACACAAGCCTTCACCACTTGAAACAAATCATTGTGTTGGTTTTCTGACAACCACATCTAATTAGTTTCACACATATCCAGCTACTGCGAAAAACTCTACGAAACATCATCAACTTCATCTTGACACTTGCAATGTAAGGACGCTCCAGAACAACAACTCAGCACCAGAAAAAAAAACAGCTCTGGTCGCATTGGAGCTAAAGAAGTACAACATTGATGTAGCTGCATTGAGAAGTAACCATCAGTCGACTAAATGAAACGAGAAAGCAAAATAAGACATCTAACAGTGTTCCTGCTGCACTTGGATACAATATATTCTCCTGTACTGTTTGTGGTCTTTTGTGCAATTCTCAAGCCGGTCTCAAAAATCATGCCCGTCATAGGCATGCAGATAATTAGTTTGTGGTCTACGGAACCTCATACGTCGAACTCGATGGGAGAGTCCGTCGTGTGTGTGTGTGTGTGTGTGTGATAGAATAAAGAACAAATAGGAAATGTTTCACTTTTATTAAAGCTTCACCAGAGAATAATAAAAGTGAAAAGTGTTAGATTGATAAATGCTTCCTATTTGTTCTTTATCCATTCATATATATATATATATATATATATATACGTTCTTGCTAGCTCGTTAACTATCACATTTACGTATTTCAGTGCTTAGCAGGAGACTGCGGTGTGCGTGAAAATCTTTCAGAACTTACTGAATTCTTTCTACTATTTCTGCTCCACGAATCTGATCAAATGCTCAAGCCGGCTTAGACAACTAAATATCACGCGCTGACCTCAGACGTCATGACATCCACCCCCCTTTTAGACGAATAGATTCGTCGACTTGATTACCCTCTCACTAACCAGAAATTTCCAACATCCTGCTTCTTACGGTTCTCAACAAAATTCTGTGACTTCTACGATGACCCAGCCCTTGCCCCCCCCACCACCTCTACACAAAAAATACAACTATTCACCATTTTTCTCTAGCATTAGAGAATCTTGATCGACAGTCCGTTTGTCATTGCACTCACACACATACTCGAAAAAAGCAAACAACAAAAAACGCCCTTCTCCCTTCCGCTACTTGTGCTTTTCATGACGTTTTTTATTTTTTTTCAGGCTGTTCTTTCAAATGAAGAAATCTTCCAGTCAAACTTACACTTACTCACGCTTGAAGAATCGCCTTGTACACTGTCTCTGCAATAGCGAAACTCTTAAAAAGAAAGACAAAAAACCATTAACTGTTTTTTTTTTTACTTTTTTCATTAAGTATTCTTTTGTACGGCTCAGTGGTCGAGTATGTATAGAATATCCGCTAGACTTGCTTTTTTTTAACTTGAGAATTGACATTCATTACCACAAACAACAACAACTACCACTTCTTCTTCTTCTTCTTCTTCTTCTTCTTCTTCTTCTTATTATTATTATTATTATTATTATTATTATTATTTCAGAATCACCTGCGGTTAATGTCTATCCAGGATCATACAATATATCTCCTTATCATCCCCAAACTACTACTGATACAATGTGGGATAATTAAAAATAGTTAAAATTGAAATTAAAAAAAAAAGCAAAAACAAAAGTGATAAAAAATGAATAAGATAGCTTAACCTAATCTTCTAAGTTCCGTAGAGGTATTGGGATGGCCAAGGACGCATTCCAAAAGCTGGGCAGAATATTGCGAGACTGAAGGATTTCTTTGGTAATAAAGAAAAGAATATTAAGCTGTTAAGTGACATCTGTTCTTCTTTACGGCAGCGAATGTTAGACGATTGCCTCAAAGATGAAGAAGAGACTCGAGGCGACGGAGATGTGGTTCTACAGAAGGATGCTGAGGATATCATGGACCGAGCGTGTGAGTAACGATGAGGCCTTAGAGAGGATGCAAAGAAAAGGCTTATACTCAACATCAGGAAGAGGCAGCTGAAGTTTCTGGGACACATCATTAAATGAAGAAGTTGCCTGGAGAATCTGATACTCACGTATCGAACAGAGGGAAAGAGAGAGAGGGGAAAATAACTCATGACATACCTAGCGGGCTTAAGCAAGTGGATAACAGAACGTAGTCAGGAGAGGTAGCAGAGGGAAGGAACTTGCTGAGAGCTGCAAGGGATAGAGGGTGGTGGAGAGCCATGATCGCCTACGTCCTGAAAGGACATGGCACATAAAAAGAAAGAACTTAAACTTCATAATGAATACATCAGATGTCAAAATTTTAAAGCTGAGCGATCGGTATCGTTAAGATTTCGATGTAAATTGTAACCGGTGTGTGTTGTATTTCTCCCACACCCAAACATTTCCTTACTTTTTATATATAAGACTGATTCAATCAATAAAATCCTTATTAGTCTGTAGAAGTTCCTCATCAGAACAAAATATGTAAGGAAGAATATATCTTTCATTTTTCTGAGTAGGTAGATAGCGGAAGACACAGCATATAAAGTGTCAGTTAAAACATAACGGCAAACAAATCCTTGATATACTAGCGTTACTGCTAAATCTCATGCTATGAAAACGTTGAGCCCACGATAGCCAGCTTGACCCACCAGCTTCCTTGTACCTCCAGCTTCCTTGTACCTCCAGCTTCCTTGTCCCTCCAGCTTCCTTGCACCTCTAGCTTCCTTCTCCCTCCAGCTACCTTGTACCTCCAGCTCTCACGGTCTTGGCAGAGCGTCAGAATATCCTCCAGCGCCAGATTAATCTGTTGGAGGTCCCGGTGGACGACGTCTCTCCAGTGGCTGCGTGGTCTGCCTCGAGGTCGTCTCCAGTGTGCAGATGACGGGGCGAAGTGGCAGATGACGCTGCTAGGGTGGCCATCAGATTGTCGCAAGAAGTGACCGAACCAGCGAACACGGCGCTGAGCGATGGCGCGGAGGATGTTCGGCGGAGCTTCTCATTGGACATAAGATCGGACCAGTGCACCGCCTCAATGGTCCTGATAGCGCAGCACGCGAAGCCATGGACGAGAGAGGCGTGGGTCTTGCTTAGAGGTCACATCGCGTTGCACAGAGAGGGCGGTGGCGTTGTAAACTCGTAAACTGTGACTGATATATGTAAAAATTCTGGCTTGTTGAATAAAATTCATGATCGCTTGGAAATGTTCAATTATCGTTGACCGTAAAACAACGATTAAATTACTTAACGAAAGAGAGAGAGAGAGAGAGAGAGAGAGAGAGCAGAACAGGGGATGTAAGGATAAAGTTGGAAGTTATTTACAGCAACACTAGACAGGAAGTTGGGGAGAGCCAACATCGCCTACTTATTGAAAGTAGATGGCGCATGAAAGAAAAGAACCACCCATGAACATAACCTTAACGTTTAAAACTCGACGGAGGCTAATTCGTTATTTTAGATCTATACTGTATATTTGAAGGTCGTAGAATGCAAAAACGAGCTAAACTTTGCGATAAAATGAAAAATAAATCAAAATGCATTAAATTAATAAACCCAGTTGCAATTCCAAGATCGGGAAATGTTACTCTATTGATAAAAGTAAATGAATATAGGGATACCTATAAATAAATAAATATAGGGACATCTATAAATAAATATAGGGCCACCTATAAATGAATATAGTCAGTCAGTTAAGTGCCATACGTGATACACGCTTGGGCGATCATGTCTCTTTCGATACATGACTGACGAGGCAGATGATTTATACTGCAGTAGGTTGTCATTTTTTTCTGCGGTAGACTGGTTGCTAACCAAGGCTGTCCTGCTATTCAACCCATAGATGGGAGGGAAAAGAGATGGATTCATACCTTTCCCAAGGGTATTTGTGCGTAAGTTGAATCTAACGAACTCGATGGCGAGCCGATATCTATTACAACCACATTAAAATATAGGGACCCCTATAAAAATATAGGGACACCTATAAATAAATATAGGGACACTTTTAAATAAAAATAGAAGAGCCGACATATCAACAAGAGATTTTCTCGTTAAATAAAATAATAATAATAATAATATAAAATAATAATAATAATAATAATAATAAAATAAAAAATAATCCAAGCAAATAAACCCAATGTTGATAAAGTTAAACTCATCGATGGTTGGGAGCATCTGGATTAAAGTCAGAAAAAAAGGCTTTAAAAACAAGACCAAAAGTCTTTTAATAATTTTAGGCAAATATCATATAATGTGGATCCAAAATAGGTTAATGACAAATACCAAGAAACAATAGACCAAATCTCAGGATGTTCTATAAATGGAAATGAATATAAAATCGACACGAAATTACACTGGACAACAAACACTTTGGAAAAGCAAACACTCATATGAACTGGAGCGCCGGTTACAGAAATAGAAGACACCATTCTGTCTTATACCATCCACACAGACAGAAATTGAAGCAAATAGGCCGGACATTATTGTCAAAAACCAGAAAGAAAAAAACTTGCCTACTAATTGATAAAAAAAAGCGGATTATAACATAGCAACCAAGGAATTTGAAAAATATCAAAATACAAAAGACCTGGAAATTGAAACTTGGAAATTGAAAACAGGCGTGGGACATTGAAAGAATGGAAACCCCAGCTTAAGAACATACAGAAAATTGTCTTCCCTGTAAGGAGAACTTTGATAAACGCTAACAAATTCGGAAATAAAAAAAAAAAAAAAAAATTTGAAAGACATAACAACACACCACGACCTGCCTTAAGGTCTTTCCGCAGACTTAGTGGTATGTGTGTGAAACGAATGATGATGATAATAATAATAATAATACAAATAATCTGGAAATAGTTCAAAATAAGAAACCTGGAAAGAACACCCTGTCTTTTTGCATTTAAACCTATTCTTCTTTATTTCGTGTTCTGGCGTGGGTGATGTACTCCACCTCGTTTGTTGCCTTTTGTAAAGCCTGTTTGTATTTCTAATCCCTATTCTGAAAACCATGTCTTTCGTTAAGTAACCGCTGTTTTTAGCCTCTTGCCTTTAGAATGTCCAATGAGTGTCAGATTTTCTAAGCCCTCTTTCCTTTTCTTCAATACTTCCTCGTTGAATACGAGTAGGATCCCAACAATAATAGGAGCACTAGAAATAATTAAAAAAACTGATACATACATTAAGAAAACCCAAAGAAATCCTTATCTTATCTGAGATCAGAAAAATATTGTGCTCAAGAGCAATTCTAACACTCCCAGAAAAAAAACAAACAAAAACTAAAAAAAATAAAAAACAAAATTATAGATGTAATATAGTCAATAAATTCTCAGATATATTTTTTTTTACCACAGGTCTCAAAAGATTTAGTAAGGATTGTATCGAATAATAATAATAATAATAATAATAATAATAATAAAGCCCTGGTACTATACAACAAATGAATCTCATCACTTCTGCTTGGAAATGAACGTGTACATATTTCGTCTTGGTCGATTAAGATGAGAAACAGTAAATATTTTATACATCCCAATTCTTGAAACATGTTAAATGTGTATATCTTAAATGTCTTCAGAGGTAGCGATGTTAAGTGTGCATAACATGGTTTAATCTTTTAGAAAAAAAATAAAGAAAAATAATAATCATAACTTGGTTCGAAAATAAGAATAGAACCATTAGAAATTGCGGCGGTTCAATTTAAGCTAAAATTTGGCATTTCCGGTCAAATTTCAAACCGGGTTACCTTTTATCGCGACACCGCATATATCGGAAACGACGTTAATTATATGTGTGTCTGTATTTATTTCTTAAAAAAAAATATTAGCGGATATGCCAGCCTAGAAACGGTGAGCAGAAAGGCAAATTGATTCGGTGAGGCGAGTATAAGTTTCTGTCGTATTAATATCTTTGAGAAATGACTGAATGGAAATAATCGACATAACATTGAAAGTGTTATTGATTTAAAAGAATTCACAAACAGTAAGATGAATATCTTTTCCAGAAAGTTAAAAATAAACTGTGTCGAATAGAATTTCATTTTAGGTTTTGTATTTGTTTTGTTGCCAGACGGTGTTGGGTTAACTTTCCCCACTCTTTCCTAATTCGTATATACTACGCTTGGCCGGTCATGTGACCATTGACGGCCAACCAGAGAAACACCCTCTATAGTGACGGTTTGGAGGCAGACGCCGAGAAGAGAAGATGCCTCTTCCAACCTGATGTGTTGGATTTGTGAGCAAGCAAACACTTTTTTGTAATATTCACTAATTTTCCTTTCTAGGGTCGGAGAGAAGGTATGTCACATTTTGTAAGCATTTTTTCATCCATTGATTTTGTAGTCTTTCATAATACTGATTTTTATCTGAGACTGAGCATTGATCACTGACGCTGCTGATATATATATAAGTTGTTACATACTGACAAACAAGTACTCACGACAAAAATGCAAATTTGTTTCGATGCGTAAGCATCTCATGATGATATGCATACGTATCGAAAAAAATTTGCATTTTTGTTATGAGTACTTGTTTGTCTGTATGCAACAAATTATAATGAATAACTATTGCTCTACTCTTGGTATTGAGACCTCATTTAAATTAATGTTCTTCCTCCTCCCCACTAGTTGTTTTTCTTTTGACATTTGAGTAAATACCTGAACCGATGGCATGTGCTACTAATGCCACACTAATGGATTTGATAAATCCAACATTTGGATAACTATTTTAAAGACACCTGAATTATATGTTCCTTAAACAATATTCACGGCCCCAATTGATTGTATATTTTACAGTATATCAATCCATTGGGTCATTTAATGTCAAAATGTAATGCTTTTTGAATAAAGTCTTGTATTTTAAACAGTTAAAAAATTATTTTAAATAGTAAGATTGCTTTTTTTTTTAATCGATATTAATCCATGTAAATCAGTAAAGCCACTAAGACACAAGAGGTTACAGCGTGGGGAAGAATTAAGAACAGAAAGATTTAATAATAAGCGGGCAGATGAAAGAGCAATCATGAGGACAGGAGATAGCGATTTACATTGCATTTAAATTTTTGCAGATTAAAATTGTCTGGAAAGCATAGAGACGGAAGGGAGTTCCACAAGCGAGAAGTGCGAGTAAAGAAACAGTTAGCATAGAAGTTACGGTTGCCTCTAGCCAGCTAATCTGTAAATTGATGAGACCTCGACGCCAATCTAGTACTGCGCTTAAATCCATACAGTCTATGTGCCATAGCGAAGAGCTCATCTGAACAATTACCGTGAAATTAATTATAGAAAAGGCACAGAGAAGCAACCTTACGGCGGTGGAAAAGTCGCTGAATCCGAGCCGCCACATCAGGACCAATAATACTGCTGATTCCTCTTTGGATTTTATGAAGGGACTCAAGGTAAATAGCAGGGGCTGCTATATGATAGCAATATTCTAAGCATGGATGAGAAGTAGACATATAGATATGTAAGATAGATTCTGGAGAGAAAAAAGATCTCGTAAGACACAGTGAAACAGCATTCTTAGCAACTGACCTAGCAATGGATTCAGTATTTTCTCTATTATAGTTATTTTTTTATTTTATTATATTTTTTTTAAGTCAGTTTAATTTCTCTTAGTGTTATATAGGAATAAAGTGTCGCTGTCGACACTGTAGATTAAACATAGGTCACCAGAGAAGAAACACAGATGATCCCTTTTCGAATTAAGTAGATCACGTGACCTTAAAGGAAACGCATATATATTGGAATTAGCGTGGTATCTAAACAATCACCATTTCTCGTCTATCCTCTATTACTATACGGATCGCTATTCTCTATACTATTCACTATACTATTTCTCTATACTGATCACTATAGGGATTATTATTAGGGTCACTATGCAGTAGTTACTATTCGAGCGGTTATCATGGAGCAAGTACTATTAGTACGAGTGTTATTCAAAGGCGTCTGACACCAGTATTGTTCAACAGCGTTACTATAGTTGTATCAGCGTTTACAAAGTCTCTACTACAGCGAGCATTACGAAAATGGCAACGAGTATTCGTTGACATTACAAGAATGGCAATGAGTGTTCGTTGACATCACAAAACTTAGGAACTCGAATATGTAAAATTTGCTTTGTAGTATTTTAAGCGGATTGAATCAAAATTGCTGCAATTCATCAGTATTTGTTTTATGTTTGTCTCTCTGGCATCACGCCGGAGAATACAAAGTGTAAGGAAGTGAAAAACCTTTACAGGTAGTCTAACAGGGAAAGTTAACATGTAGCAGGTGACAGAAACAAAGAACATGCCATGAATTCAAAAGAGTCTTAAGTTATATGAATTTAATTTTTTTACATAATTTTTATTCTAGTGTTCCATTTAAAAATGTGATACAACAAAGAACTTCACTTCTGAAGTTGTTAAATGTTTATACAAAATACTTAAAATGATTTTTTATGAATTGATAAGTTACACGCATTGATAAGGTGCGTACATGTAGTGAATATATTTTAGTATGTTGCGAGAGGTAAACGTTACGTGTTATCTTTCTGTTGGTCGTCGTCGAATTGAGAACGAGGCTTTAACTAAACAAAAGGCGACAGTCCTACATTTTGAATATGCGGTTTGTATAACGGTTATCGTTGTGAAAAGTGGAACTGGCAACCGGAGTTCTAATCTCGGCTTTGTCTCTTCTGTTCCTTTTTGTACTAATTCTCTTCGGAAAGACATAAGATTCCCTTCTTCCTTATATGGTAAACTGGAGAGGAAACTGGTGTTTTCTAGTGTTGGATGATCGCAAGTTTGTGAGAAGTAATCTGAACTGGAGAAAGCAATGGGAAAACATTCAACTTATTTTCAGACAAATAGTGTCGTTATAATGACTAAGATTAATGTAGAATGCATCCCCCATGTTCTGAAATTGAATTTAGAAATCATTCATGCATTGATTTTGTAGTGTTTTTATCTGAGATTGAGCATTGATCACTGATGCTACTGATGTACACAACAGATTCATAAAATCAAAAGAAAATGATTGAATACATCAACACAGATGTAATGATGACAATATTCTCCACACGTGATAAATACTGACGTTATTTTCAGTTAACAATATAAAAATAGCGTTTCTCTACATTCCAGTTCCTAGGAACATTCTGTTTTTTTGTTTTTATTAGTTACCTTGTTCAATTAAATTCATTTCGTATTTAGCTTTGATAAAGTCCACATTGGACGAAACGCGTCAGCAATTACTAGTTTTCCTATTGTCATTTTTATTCATGAATATTGTCTTCTCGACTGGTTAAATCGGAGAAACTTTCATATATATATATTATTATTACTCCAAACATTACTTTAGTGGATAATCATGATTGAGTAAACGCCCTGGTTATATTTGTTTTTAAAACAGCGAGTAATACATCTACCGGCCCGCGCATTCGAGAATTATAATAAAGAAAATGTAATCTCCGGTAGTTTACGAACCTGTGTCACTTGCGTACCGTCAGGCTGATCCGACATGATTTAGAATGCTCATCTACAGATAGCGGTGCCCCCCCCACACACACTTCTACAAAAGAAGATGCACGTTCGAAAGCTACTAGAGAAAACATTTTCCTCATTAAGTATCTCGAATATATATATATATATATATATATATATATTAAGCGTTTCACCCCAAGCAAGGCGGGAAGCCACTAGGACGCAAGGGGTTACGGAAGATTTGGAACAAGATTAGATAGGAGTGATAAAGGAAAGGATGAGGAGAAGGATAGTGGATAGATCAAGACAACTGGAGATGTCGATTGTCATTGCATTTGAATAGTTGGAGATTATAGCTCTCAGGGAAACTGAAATAGGGGAGTTCCACAGGCGAGAGGTGCGAGACATGAAGCTACTGGAGTAGAAGAGACGGCTACATTTAGTAGTTTCGACAGTGAAAGGGTGAGAGCGGGATGCCAGCCTCGTAGGGCGCTTGAATTCATGAAGTCTGTGAACCAGCGAATGCAGCTCCTCGGAGCAATTACCATGGAAATATTTGTAAAAAAGACAGAGAGAGGTGACGGCGCGTCTA